>JASGAT010366829.1:0-15837 GCA_030220025.1 Chelon auratus | reverse complement strand
GATGAGGTTGTTCCAGAGCCTCAGAGAAAGATGGTGACGATGGCTGAGGATACCAGCAGCAGGACGACACTGGAACCAGTTGGTATTGCGCTGTTACACAGATCGGTATCACAGCAAGTAGCGGGGCTGATACATAGCTCACTTCTTCCACAACTCTTAGCGACAACACCTATGAGACCATAAGGAAAAAAAAAGGTTCAGCAACAATGAAAGTCAACAGGCAACAAGTCCAGCAATATATCCACTCAAAATGTATTTGATGAACAGTTTTAAATTTGTGGAGGAACAACTTACCGAGCGCTTCAACAGATAGACACTTGTCAAGTCCATCAGGACAAGTTACGACATCGGTGCAGGATGAAGAGCTGGAAGGTGCACAATTGTAGCATCTTAGTCCACATGCTGAATATAAATATAGAAAATAAATCAAGACATTAATTTATACACACAGAAGATAAACATAATCAACATAATTTTAACATTTACATTTTTTTTTTATGTTCTGGAAATTCAGAAATTGTGTTTTTCACTCTAGGACGTGGTTCCTTGCCACAAATTTCAGTAAATTAAGTTTGTTGTCCAACTTCTCAGTCACCATTCAGACCTTTCCCATGAAACCCAATTCATCATTAAGTACAATAATCCGATCTCAGTCATTGAACAATGTGTTTTTAATCTGTATAGTACCTGTAAATGAAACCTAAATATCATCAACTACAGTGACCTGATCCCTGTATAAGCCTTGAACATCTGCTGATTTGTAAAATAACACAAAAACGAACAGAGAAGAAGAAGTATCTGGCATTTAACACTCAGCACTCTTATGTTTGTAAAACAGATTTCACATCTAACTGTCGCTTTCCACAAAAGGTTTAAAAAGGCAACTGGACTTGTAGAGTTTTTTTTCAGAAGACATTTCACCACTCACCTGAGTAGCTTTTTCAGTTCTAAGGGACTGGTGGAAAGTTTGACATTTAAATAGGAAACTCCTACTGAAACTTGCTTGTTGTATAAACAACATGAATGGTGTTCTAAAGACCCTTGTCCGTCTGAGGCTCCAGTGTCAAGGTGTAAATGGAGTTGAAACGTCTTGGGGACAGAAGTTAAAACTGTATTGTAAATAGATGGCAGATTAAATCTCAGTCCACCTCCTCTGTTTAGTGCAGGTTTTTCCAGTCTGACATAGATGGCTTCCTTTACTCCTCTTTCAAACCATCTGTCTTCTCTGGCTTAGATTTGGACGTTGTTACCTTCCAAGGAGTGTCCTTTGTAGATCAGGTAAGTACCTAACCATTAATGGAAATTCGCCGCACCGGTGTCTGGTTGTTTACTCAAGAAGCAAGTTTCAGTAGGAATTTCCTGTTTAAACTGCAAACTTGCCACTAGTCTTCTCAAAAAAACAAACAAAACAAAAAACAAACAAACAAAAAAAACTTTACAAGTCCAGTTGCCTTTTTAAACCTTTCTTGGATATACAATGACCTGGATGACTGAGAACCTTCACATTTACTTAACTGTCACTGTTCACATGATAACTACTTATTTATGCATGATACAATGTTTAGACCGGGTAAATTAATTTATCTCCTCTTACCTGTGGACACAGTCAAGAACAGGATCAGAGCTCCATAAAACTTCATGGTGGCCATGGAGACAACAGTAACTGGGCAGTAGTGAGAGGAAAGCCTGCAGCTTATAAGATGTCTCTGATAGAGTGGAACAAAGTTCGACTCACCCTGAATTTAAGGAGTTTCTCAGGCGGATGGTCCGCCCATTTTCCTGAACCCTTGCACACGGCTCCTCTAAATGTTGTTGATACTTGTGACAGGGTCTTATGTCATCTATATACAATAAAAAGACATTGAAGATGTCTCACTACATGTCCCATTAAAAAGAGAAACAACCCTACAGGATACAGCTCTTCCATAGTTGAAGTGAGGCAGATGTTGTTAGGATGTGCTAGGGTTGTCTATCACTTTGTGTTTTTTCCTGGTGTTTTCCTGTCCTTCTTGTTCTGTGTCTGTTTGTCTTTCTTCCTTTTCTCTGCAGGCTGGGAGTGGCTGGCCTAACTCTCCTACCACTCCTCCATTGATCCTCCCCTGCTCTACCTGCATCTCATTGTATGACCTGCTTTTTTTTTTCTTAGTTTGTCTTGGAAATAAAAGTCTTTGAAAAGCCATTCTTTCCTATCGTGGTATGCAAGTTACAACAGTCTTAATAATAAGAGGATCATTTTAATTCAACACAAACCAAACCTCAGCTGTCAATGTCATAGAGTCGTGTTCAACTGTTTTTCTCAGGAAACAAAAGAGAAATGGTTCAAAACAACGACAGCACTGGCTCAGTCAATCTGCTCTATCGTATGTATATGAAATAAATTTTGATTGATTTTCATGCATTAAATTACACAGACCTGATACTGTTTACTCACACATCACAGTGGATGGTAAGGGTTTATACTTACCCACAGGAACAAGAAACAACTGAGTTCACTAGTAAAATAATGTTTTGATGCTGTTGATGCTGCCCGTTGTTGTTTTCATTGACTAATTGGCAAATGAAGGATTTGAATGAGCAATAATAATAATAATAATAATAATAAACAGTTTAGTTAAAAGCATCTTGGAGACAGCACGCAAAGATTTACAGTGACAAGAAAAACAGAGGTCTGACTGTTCAATCTAACATTCACTCATTCATTCACAGTAAGGCCCCAGTCCCAGCCTGGATTTCTTGCTGTGAGGCATCAGTGCTAACACCACACCACTGTGCCACCCTCTGTCTAACATTTTTTTGAAAATAAAATCTAACATAACACCTAATATACTTAACAGTCACAGTGTATTGTCCTGCTTCCTGGCTTTTTTACTCGCAAAGTCATCAATGATGTCCTCATATGACAGATGCTTGCCCATCTCATGCCGACGTAATAATGCACAGCCACAGCTTATCATTGCAGTTTATTTTGCTTATATCTTACGTTTATTTTTAAGCATATAACAGGGATGTAACAAACACACAAGATAGCTACAGATAAAGACAGGACATTTTAATTCTCCTCAGATGAGGATGAACATGCAACTTTGGGGCCCCCTGGTGGATTGGGGCATTCAAAGCATTTACCTAGTTCGCCTGTAGCAAGAAACGGCTCTGCCTACAGGATACAGCTCTTCTATAGTTGAAGTGAGGCAGACATTACAGCACTGTCAATCTGCTCTATCAACTGATTTTCATGCATTGAATTACACAGACCTGATACTCTTGTTAATCACAGTAGATGGTGTTTACAATCATAACATCTAGTACACTGACGAGATATTTCCATTCACATAGTCACATAAGCTACACAATTGTAGCATCTTAGTCCACATGCTGAATGTAAATATTAAGTTTATTGTTCAAATTCTCAGACCTTTCCCATGAAATCCAATTTATCATTAACTACAGTAATCCGATCTCCGAAATTAAACCTATAATATGAAATGAAACCTAAATATCCTCAACTACATATTAATGTGATAATGTGATAATTACATTTTTGTAATTACGGTGCAAAACAAACTTTTTGGCCTCTCCCATAAATGTAGCTACAGCCACAGTGCCAAACACACATACGCACAAAAAAACAACAACAAAGATCTATTAATAGTACTCTGCAAGGAAAGGATGAAAAAAAAAATAATTCAAAAAATGCCCAAACTACATGAAAATGTTGATCAAGGAGAAAAGTAAGACAAACTTAAATAATACATAGTAGTCATGGGCAAATGATTTTCAGTGCCAGGCTGTTGTGGTTTCTTCCATTTTTTTGGGGTGTATTTTTTTTACGCTGCCACCAGAAGGCACCAGAGTTTAACTTTCAAGTTGCACGTGTGGTGGTTTTGCATGTAAGAGATAACAATTTAAAGAAGCTTACTTTCATACTACATTGAAATAAAAACTGAGACCAAACCATGAACAGGTGTGTACAAAAATAGCACATAGGTTGTTTTCACGTTTTCCCATTGTAAAACAAAAACATCCCATGTAAATGAGAAGTTTATATATGACAAATGTGCCAATGAAGACGTGTACTCCTAGTACTTGATCCCGGTATGAGAGTTTGTTCATGTAGTTTGTTCATACGAATGTACAAATGGTCAGATAAAGGGTACAAAAAAAATCCTGTTCCTGTGTCTTCTGACTGTCCATTCACCCAAATCCAAAGATCTCACATAAATGTTAAAATGGTGACAAAACAATTTTTTTTTTTGCTATATTTATCTAGAACTTAACATCCGAAAAAGATACTAAAAGTGGCTACTAATCAAAGACAATGCTCTCTGCAAACCTACATCCTTTAACATAAATGTTTTTATTTTATTCTTAATCCATCAACCATCATGCCACAGAGGCTGTTAGCTGACGTATGCTCCAGTCTGTCTCTAACTCTGTATCTTTGTACCTCCATCTGCAGGTGGTACAGATTGCACAGAAGTTCACAAAGCTCCATGAAATTCTGGTGGCTCTTAGGGTGCTCGAACTGGCAGGCGAGGTTCTTGATATAGGAGACCCAATCATAAGGCCCCTCTGGTGGATCGCCAATGCGATTTGTAAACCGGCCACCAGATGATGCCAAAGTCAGAAATGGTCAAACCTCACAAAGAGTAGTTTTTACTCATAAATTACACAGCCAAGAGAAAGATGTGTGACAGGCTTGAAGAGAAAGCAGATGAATTACTGTAAGAAAACATAATGTGAAATGTCAGATGTACGCACATAAACAACATTGAAAGAGATTTAAAAAATGAGATTTTGTCAAAACACTGAATAAATAGACTGGCTGACAATCTGCTGTTGGAGTTTGTTGAAGGTATTTCCAGTTGGACACAAAAGGAAATTGTTTGCTGTGTTTAAATGTTAACAGTACTTTACTGCTAGGAAAGAAATGTTGATTTCCAAAAGGAAGGAAAATAGTTTGTTGCATTTTATTTATATGTATAGCTGTGTGACCTCCAGTTAAGTCCATATTCTTTACAATAATTTACATGAACTGTTCAGTAGCTGCAGCTGTGTTGAATCTGCTGAAAACAAAACAACTTTGTTTTGTATCGGATTTGAAACTACCAGCCTTTAGATCCGGTTCACTTTGAAAACCTTTAAAATGAATGTGCCATGTATATACAGTGGCAAAAGTTATTCATACCCCTTGAACTTTTCCACATTTTGTCACATTACGACCACAAACATAAATGTTTTATTGGAATTTCATGTGAAAGACCAACACAAAGTGGCACATAATTGTGATGAAAGAAAATTACACATGCACCCAATTGCCTTCAGAAGTTGCCTGATGATTGCTGAATGATCAAATGTTGACCTAATGACTGAATAGAGTCCATGTGTGTGTAATCCCATCTCAGTGCAAATACAACTGTTGGATCATCATGGAGTCCAAGGAACACACCAGACAGGTCAGAGATAAAGTTGTGGAGAAGTTTAAAGCAGGGTTAGGCTATAAAAAGATTTCCCAAACTTTGAACATCTCATGGAGCACTGTTCAATCCATCATCCGGAAATGGAAAGAGTATGGCACAACTGCAAACCTACCAAGACACGTCCGTCCATCTAAACTTACAGGCTGAACAAGGAGAGCACTGATCAGAGATGCAGCCAAGAGGCCCATGGTGACTCTGAGACGAACTGCAGAGATCCACAGCTCAGGTGGGGGAATCTGTCCACAGGACAACTATTGGTCATGCACTGCACAAATCTGGCCTTCATGGAAGAGTGGCAAGAAGAAAGTCATTGTTAAAAGAAAACCATGAGAATTTAAATTTTTGGCCTAAATGCAAAACGCTATGTGTGATGCACTGCACATCACTCTGAACACACCATTCCCCCTGTCAAACATAGTGGTGGCAGCATCATGGTCTAGGGGTGCTTCTCTTCAGCAGGGACGACAGGGAAGATGGTCAGAGTTGATTGGAAGATGAATGGAGCTACATACAGGGCAATCTTGGAAGAAAGCCTGTAGTCTGCAAAAGACTTGAGACTGGGGCGGAGGTTCACCTTCTAGCAGGACAACGACCCTAAACATAAAGCCACAGCTACAATGGAATGGTTTAACACAAAACATATTCATGTGTTTGAACAGCCCAGTCAAAGTCAAGACCTAAATCTAATCGAGAACCTGTGGCAAGATCTGAAAACTGCAGTTCACAAACAGTCTCCATCTAATCCGACTGAGCTTGAGCTGTTTTGCAAAGAAGAATGGGCAAAAGATTCAGTCTCTAGATGTGCAAAGCTGGTCAAGACATACCCTAAAAGACTTGCAGCTGTAACTGCAGCAAAGGGTGGTTCCACAAAGTATTGGGGGCCTGAATACTTCTGTATGTAACATTAACTACTCAAAATGTTACGTCGTTTTTGGTTCATATCGGTTTGAGAAGTACAAATTCAGGTATGGTGTCGTTTCTATTGCTATGAACAGCTTTTTGAGGATTTTTGTAAACCAGTTTACAACATTAGCAACGCTATGGAAACACATTTATAGCTAACACTAGCAGTTTAAAAACAACAACCCAATAACACTCAATTTATTATTAAAAATGATCCAGACGCTCATGCAGGACCTGTGGTCAGTTCAGTCTAGATTCAACGGATGAATTGTTTCATTCATTCATTCATTCATTCATTCATTCATTCATTCATTCTCTATACCCGCTTATTCCTGTTAAGGGTCGCGGGGTCTGCTAGAGCCTATCCCAGCTGTCATCGGGCGAATGAATTGTTTCATTAATGGCATAATCATTTTTACTTTTTACTTAAGTACATTTCAGAGCCTGTACTTTCTTACTTTTACTTGAGTGAATGAGTTGAACCAGTACTTTTACCAGAATATTTTTTTTTTACACAAATATCTGTACTTTTACTTAAGTACAGAATGTGAATACTTTTGCCACCTCTCGTGTCTGATATGGTGACAACCTTTTTTTATCTGTACTTTTCAATTCACCACAGGTTTCAGAACTAAATGGAAAATGTCAGGGTCTAACCCATCCGACCACAGCCAACAGGTTTGCTCACGACTACACCTTGTTTGCATCTTTGCAATTCACAGTTGCAGCTAAGATAGTTTTGCTGTATAGCAGCGGTTCCCAAACTTTTTTGGGCACGCACCCCCTTCTATGTCCCAACCGCGTTGACGCACCACCAATCCCCCAGCCCTCAAAAAATAAAAAATAAAAATAAATAAAAACACAACACGCATATAATAAAATAATCACGATCACAATGATGCGCTCTCGCATTTGAATTATACACTGTAACATTTTCAATATAATGCAACAAAGTAACGCACAACCTTGTACTAATTAGTTTAATAATTAATGTTTCAACAACATTTTTGAGAATACACTACCAATAGCAAATCATTTTAATAAGTGCAATTATTAAAGAAGTCAACTCCATTTTATTGGAGACGTAACTTAAGAAGAATGAGAATCTGTTTGACTCCCTCATTGTTCTGTCACCAAGCATCTCATTCAGTTCTCTGCAAGAGGCTCCTGTGGTTTGTGGTCAAAATGAACTTCTCCTCTCAAGGGCAAACAGTATTAACACAAGAAAACTTGTGCTACACAAGCACATCATCCATGCACAACACAACAGCAGTCGTAGGACCATGTTGTCCCCCAGTGTGCCAGCAGAAGATGCATGCTGATCTAAAAGATTAAAGTTGACCATGGCCTCTCAAGTTACTCCCATACTGCCACAGAGTAACAAAGTTTGTGTTTTTTAGATCAGTACTCAAGGTTAAATATATTTCCAGATGATGCTGAGATTTGTGACAGGGTCTTATGTGATCTGCTTTAAAAAAAACTCAAGATCTGTTACTACTCGTCCAGTTAAAAGAGAAACAGTGGCCATGTCACAACAGGGCTTAGAGGCACCAGCTACAGTTGAACACGTTCATGCACAACACTGTGTATGAATGTGTATGAACATGTTGAGTTGCTTCTCTGGCACTACAGAAGCAACTGATCCACACAAACAGTTATTTCCTAGTATATACAGTCAATGGTTATTCAAAAAAGCAGTACAGATCCTGGTGGAAAAAATAAAACGGGCTAGGGATGGATGGGCAGGTCAGTCAGAGATTCTATTGAAGGCAATAGCTCGAAGCTGCTCATTAAAAAAACAAACAAACAAACAAACACGATGAAAAAAAATAATATGAACTGTTCATTTTGGATTCTATGAACTCAGTACAAAATTAAAAAATGTGAACTATGAATTTGAAGTAGTTCACTTTTTTGCGTGTGAACTGAATTTTGAACTAGTTCTGGATGTCAGTATATAGCGATCATGTGCTTTTCACCTCACCACAGGTTTCTGGGTCTAAACCTTCTGACCACAGCTACTTTTGCTGCTAACGTCCACATCCTGTTTTGCATCTTGTCTTTGTAATTTATCGTTGCAGCTAGGATATTTTTGCTGGATAAAATAGTGTCGTGAAAATGCATGAATCTGAGAAATCAATTAAATGTGTGATACATTATTGTGCTTTTATTGAAAACGTGTGAACATGTTGTCAGCTTTTACATTTTTATCAGATTTTTAAAAATCTGTAACAATAAAGTAAAATCTTCTTGAGATCAGACCATTTCAGAGCCTCAGAGAAAGATGGTGATGATGGCTGGGGATACCAGCAGCAGGACGACACTGGGACCAGTTGGTATTGCGCTGTTACACAGATCCCTATCACAGCATTGCATGGGGTTTACACATGTAGCATTGTGTCCACAGGCCCTTGTTACATAACCTGTAGGAAATGATGGGAAAATCTCAGTTTCAGCAGTCAACAGTAAAGCAACGGAGACATGTTTGACATACAGCTATCAACACTTCTGGTGTAGGAGAACAATTTACCGCTGAGTAACATCAGTTAAGGACAGAAGAGCAAGTTGTGGACTCTGTGCAGGGTTTAGAGATGCTGGATGTACAAGTGTAGCATCTTAATCCACATACAGGAATATACGAGATTGAGATCAGTTAGACATTTTTCAAATATTACGGGAACACTTAAACAGAGATCTCTACTCTAAGTGGTGACTCTTTGCCACAGGCTCCTGTAAAGTATATTTTGCAATCAGCTGATGAAACAGCTAAATGAGCTTCACCGGTGAAATATTAAACTGCAGAGTGGACAAACAAGGGGAAGTTTTAAACATGAATAACTTTGTTCTAGAAGTCAGTCTTTAACAGTATTAGAACTATCATAAAGCAAAGCAGGTTTTTGATTGGTTGCACAGGTTTTGATGTTGACTTTGAACTTTATATTTTCCTCAATGTTCCTCAAAGTTTTTCCCCTTGCAAAAAAAACAAAAATGTATTATTCTTGTATGAGTAACAAAAATCAGACACTTTCTTTCACTTCCTTCTTCATCTAATCTCTCAACTGTGAGAGACCACAAGGAAAATCTGTCAGCTTTTAAGTCTTTAAGAGAGTTTCCCATTGTGCAACAACAGGAACAAAATATATAACACCATATCTTAGGTGAATTGAATCCCTTTAAAAATTGTAGAATTATATTTATCTGTTTCATACTGAGGGTCATATCTTGCATTATCATTGAATACAAATATCCAAAAACATTAAAGAAAGGCAACTGAACTTGTAGAAAGTATCTTGGAGACATTTCACCACTCATCTGAGTAGCTTCTTCAAAACTGAAGCAAGAGTGACATTGAAGAAGTTACTCAGATCAGCCGCGAAACGGCTTCTCTACAAATCCAGTTGCCTTTCTGTAACATTTTTTGGATATACCATTAACCAGGTTGACTGAGAATCTTCACAGACATTTAATACAAACGCATTTGAACAACGCTGATGTTCAGACCAGCAGAAGGATGACAGTGCAACCAGTTGGTGTCCAATGGTCCCAAAGCCTCAAGTTCAGGAAGTTGCAGTACTTAAACTGCATTCAGGGGAACTGGATGAATCCCTGATCAACAAGAGATGTTGTTGGAAAAGCAAAAAATTCACCCTGGTCATAGTAAGGATTATGAACTAACTATTGTCTCTTTTGCTTTATCTGGGTTTTATTTCAGCTGCACAGATGCTACTGAATGATCATAGAAATATTCATTTAGGAACACTACAGGCAGCGGTGTGTTTTTAATCGGTACACCTGCAAATTAAACCTAAATATCATCAACTACAGTGACCTGATCATTCCTGCTGCAGCAGATCTTCTGATGCATTTGTAAAAGAACACAAAAATGAATGGAGAAGAAGAAGTATCTGGCATTTTACACTCAGCACTTACCGTTAATGGAAAGTAGCTGCACTGGATTCTGGTTGTTTTCACAACAAGCAAGTTTCAGTTAGAGTTTCCTATTTAAACCTTAAACTTGATACAATGTTCAGACCAGGTAAATTAATTTATCTCCTGTTACCTGTGGACACAGTCAAGAACAAGATCAGGGCTCCGTAAAACTTCATGGTGGCCATGGAGTCAACAGTAACTGAGCAGTGGTGAGAGGAAAGGCTGCAGCTGATAAGATGTCTCTGAGAAAGTGCAACAAAGTTCGACTCACGCTGATTTTAAGGAGTTTCTCAGGCGGATTTTCCCCCCCTTTTTCCTGAACCCCTGCACATGGCTCCTCTTAATGTTGTTGAGATTTGTGACAGGGTCTTATGTCATCTATATACAATAAAAAGACATTGAAGATGTCCCACAACGTGTCCCATTAAATAGAGAAACAACCCTACAGGATACAGCTCTTCCATAGTTGAAGTGAGGCAGACATTGTTAGGATGTGCAAGGGTTGTCTATCACTGTGTTTCCTGCCCTTCTTGTTCTGTGTCTGTTTGTCTTTCTTCCTTTTCTCTCCAGGCTGGGAGTAGCTGGCCTAACTCTCCGACCACTCCTCCATTGATCCTCACCTGCTCTACTCTCATACCTGCATCTCACTGACCTGCTTTTTTTTTTTTGTTTTAGTTTGTCTTGGAAATAAAAGTCTTTGAAAAATTATTCTTTTCTATCACTGTGGGAAATTGTTGGTCTGTATTGCAGTGCAGGTTAAGCACAAGTTACAACAGTCTTAATAATAAGAGGATCATTTTAATTCAACACAAACCTCAGCTGTCAATGTCATAGAGTCTTGTTCAACGGTTCAAAACAATGACAGCACTGGTTCAGTCAATCTGCTCTATGAAATGTATATGAAATAAATTTTGATTGATTTTCATTAATCACAGTAGATGGTGTTAAGTCTGGGCAGGTTTGGTTTGTTGTTTTCATGGACTAATTGGCAAATGAAGGATTTGAATAAGCAATAATAATAATAATAATAATAATAAACAGTTTAGTCAAAAGCATCTTGGAGACAGCACAGGTTGGTTCCTCTCTACACAGTCAATGGGTTCTCCTTATTTTTTATCCATACTCTTCCCTTCTACAATAATTTCCAATGCAACAACATAATTTGACTGTGTGGATTTACAGTGACAAGAAAAACTGAGGTCTGACTGTTCTGTCTAACATTCACTCATTTATTCATTCATTCATTAATTCACAGTAAGGCCCCAGTCCCAGCCTGGATTTCTTGCTGTGAGGCATCAGTGCTAACACCACACCACTGTGTCACCCTCTGTCTAACATTTTTTTGTTGAAAAAAAAATCTAGCACACTGAAAAAAAAGTTAAAAGTTTCAAATTTCGAACTTTTGTTAATTATATGTTTTTGTACTTTAAATCTATGTCAACGAGAATAGAACTTATTGATTTGCTTATGAATTGTTTTCAAACAGTTTCACCCATAGACAGCATAAAGCCCCATAGTCTTTTTGAGAAGAGTCAAATCACTGGCATGCATCAAGCAGAGAAAACATCTAAGGAGATTGTAGAAACAACTGAAATTGGGTTAAGAACCGTCCAACGCGTTATTAAAAACGGGAAGGATAGTGGGGAACCATCATCTTTGAGGAAGAAATGTGGTCGGAAAAAAAGCTTAACTGATCATGAGTGATCACTTAAATGTTTGGTGAAATGAAATTGAAGAAAAACAACAGTAGAACTCAGGGCTATGTTTAATAGTGAAAGTAAGAACATTTCCACAAGTACAATGTGAAGGAAACTCAAGGGATTGGGAGTGAACAGCTGTGTAGCCTTAAGAAAACCACTAATCAGTGAGGCTAGAACAGGATAGAAAGAACAGCATAGATTTAGTACAACTCCAGAGCCTCAGAGAAAGAGTGTGATGATGGCTGAAGACACCAGCAGCAGGACGATACTGGAACCACTTGGTGTGGAGCCGTTACACAATTCACCTTTACAGCAACCAGTACGGTAATGACACCAACTGCTGGTCTCGCAGCCCTTCGTAACTGACTTATAACCTGCAATACATGAAGGCAAAACATTTATAAGTCACCAAGTGTTCAGTTCAGCAACTCTGATTTTTGTGTGCACTTCCTTATATTATATAGAAACATCTGATGTGAGAGAACGACTTACTCTCTGATTTGACAGAATAGCAACGGTCTTCGGTGATTTCACAAGCTGTGCTGTCTGTGCAGGATTTAGGGTCGGCGTTCTTGCATGTGTAGCATCTTAGTCCACATGCTACACAAAGACATAGAGCACAGCAGCTTGTGACATGTCAGAATTACACAGTGGGTTCACATCCTCATTTTTTGACCCAATAATACAACAAGATTCATAGACGGTTCATAGAAAATGAAAATGAAAAATGAAAAAAATGACATTTGCTGTCATTTCTTTCAAGTAAACTTGCATTCAGATTCATCAAAAGCAGAAGCATCCCTGATTAACTGTTACAAAATTATTTAGAAAGTCCATATTGCGTTGCGTTTCATGTCGCTGTGAGATGAACAGAGGTTGGAAATGACATGTGATATGAGCTCATCTCAGGCACAAAAAGAGTTCACCTAACAATCATAAAGTGCTCTATTTTTCTATTTAGGAACTTCTAAGTAGACTTCTCTTGGTTTTAGCTTCTTTGAGGACAAACAGGAAATCACTGTAAGAAGTCATCTGACATATAATTACAACTACCACAAAGCCACAAACTTGACATACTTAACAAACAATACCGAATCTGTCGAACAAGTTTTTAATAAGATAAGATAAGATAAGATAAAATCTGACAGATAAGACACAGTGGCAGTTCTACATTGATTTACTCCCCGGGCGATTTCCCCCTCACCCCCTACCCGAAAAGAAATTACACAAAATTTTGCAGAAGCAGCCATGTTTTATTATAACAATATAAGTGAAACAGAAACAAAAATTTCTCAATTGCACAAATCCATCAATTGAACATTTGAAAATCACACTTAAGAGAATCCAGTTATTCAACTATTGCAATTACAACAGGAAACAGACTTTTTAAGGTGCACAATCTCCACCTCCAACACAATTCTTAAGTCATCAGAACTTAAATAAAACTCTGTATACATAAATGTGGAAAAAATATATACAATCAGATATATGACACTGACATCAAAAGACTGTAGACTACAGTATAACTCTTAAACAAAACATGACATCCATGAATTGCAAATTTAAATAAACATGCCCATACATGCTAAATGACTGGTTAAACTATGTTTGACACGAAATAGAGTTGTAGCAAATGTTCATCTTTGAAACTACCTACAGATATGAAAATTCCGTTGGCTAATTACATGACCCAACATGATGGAAATAAATAATAGATGAACTTGTAACAGTTTTGTTGCAAAGCACAATCTTACAGTGAAATTAGATCTGTTTGTTAAGACGACTTACTAAGCATTGCAAGCATCATAGCAAAAAGGCTAACAATTAACCACCAATTAACATTAGCCCTTCATTCATGACATGGATACTGTAATCATACAGAGAGAACATAGTATACCTTTATCTTTTGCTCGTTTCTCCTCTTCTTCTTCTTCTTTTTTTTTTCTAAATTGGGCACCTGATGGCTTTGACCTTTTTTCTGTCCATCTCTGCGTTTATTTGGCACTCGACAATGAACACTCTCTCACCACCAGAAGTCAAGACTAAACCAATTCACCTTGGTGACCACGTAATCGTTTGATATTACCTATTTTTATTTGGCCATCTCACACAATTCATAAAAACACAAACGTGCAGGAATTATAGGCCTGTGTTTAGAAGAAGAAAGTCAAAGTGGGACTGACTTTAGCCCCCGCGTCCGTTCAATTTGGGAGAGACCCAGAGGCGCCCCCCTCGCCTTTCCCTTTCTCACACACAGCTTCTGTGCACGGCACCTTCTCAACTACCAGGGGGCGCCAATTTGCCAATTCTCCACACAGTGAAATGACAGATAATAGGAAACCATGTAGCGGCGAAGATTTATTTATTTTGTTTTTTTTCCCACGTGCTCTTGCCGCCCCCCCTTGTGTCATGAAACAATGTCACGTGCCAACGCCCGTGCCTAAAACCGCTACTGACAAGACAAGGTAAGATAAAACAGGACTTTATTTATCCCCGTGGCGAAATTAGGGCGCTACAGCTGCAGGGAACAACAGTGCAAGATACTGAAGGATGCAAAAAATACAATAAGGTAGACACAAGAAATTATATAAAAGTAAATACGTTATGATACAAAAAATATTTACATATTCAATCAGCTAACCACAAATTGAAAAAAAAAAAGTTTTCAAAACTGTCAAACTACGTCTTTACCTTCCTGGCACCACTTCCTTTCTAGCCCTCCTCAAATTACAGCAACCAGTAGCCCAAAGTAAAAGATGTTCTTACCTCCAGACAGAGTAATGAACAGGATCAGAGCTCCGAAAAGCTGCATCATGAACTTAAACTGTTAACCAGCCTTGTGGGAGAGAAAGAGAGAGAGACAGCAGTGGGAGAGGAACCCTCCTCTTCAGCTCAACTTTTGTGTCACAAAGATCCCTCCCAAGTGAGTCGAATAACACTGGCTCTGGAAGGACGTCTTTATTTCTAAAGAAGATTAACCCTTTTTAGGAAGGAAGGGAGGGCCTAATCCTGTACATTGCCTATTACACCATTATAGAACAAAAAAAAAATAAGAATTGGTTTCTTTTTTAAAAGAATATTTATGTCAAATAAAGGGTCTGTAGATTGACCTGGAGACCCCGGATGATGTCTTCTGACCTGGATGATGTCATTTCTGAGCGCCATGCACACCTACAACGGTCAGCTTGTTTACCTATAATTTGCTGCGTCTCGGTGCCCCAGTCACTCCCACTATATGGATGTATGCTGATCTAATTAACTCCTGAACGAGTACAAATGACACAAAAGTTATATGGGTGAGTAAATGATCATATTTTATGCTAGAAATAAGGTCCAGGTTGTAAAAAAACAGTAGTTCCCCTTTAACTAAGCAAATAGGTACATGCATCATAAAGCATAAAGCATAAAGATTAGACTCTGGAGCAATGGAAGAAGGTCATGTGGTCTGATGAGTCCAGATTTACCCTGTTGCAAAGTGATGGGGGCATCAGGGTAAGAAGAGAGGCAGATGAAGTGATGCACCCATCATGCCTAGTGTCTACTGTACAAGCCTTGGGGGGGCAGTGCTATGATCTGGGGTTGCTGCAGTTGCTCAGGTCTAGGTTCAGCAACATTATGTGTCCAAAGAATGAGGTCAGCTGACTACCTGAATATACTGAATGACCAGGTTATTCCATCAATGGATTTTTTTCTTCTCTGATGTTCACAGGCACATTCCAAGAAGACAATGCCAGGATTCATGGGGCTCAGATTGTGAAAGAGTGGTTCAGGGAGCATGAGACATCATTTTCACACATGGATTGGCCACCACAGAGTCCAGACCTTAA
>JASGAT010366823.1:0-37232 GCA_030220025.1 Chelon auratus | reverse complement strand
GTCAGACACCACAGGACACCCTCAGAAGACCCATGTCCATTCTCTGATGAGTCTCAACTGTTTTGAAGGCACAAGGGAGACCTACACAATATTAGGAAGGTGGTCATAATGTTATGCCTGATTGGTGTATATACAGTATTTATCAAGTTATCCTTTTTGTCTTTTTGTTACCAACAAACTATAGTGCAGGTAAAAGCCCAGAAATTTATGTCTGGAACAGATGAGCCAGGAGATCTGCAGAAAGTCCTGGAATAGATTCATTCCTTTGTTTTTTTTGTTGGTCTGATGAGAATCTTGTGTACAGGACTTAAAGGTTACATTTTGGGGAAAAACATTTTGTCCCGTTGCAGTGCCGTCAGTGAATATGAAAAGCTGATACAAAGAGAATTGGTCGTGAAATCCTGCATTATTAGTTCTGAGAGTGACTGTGTGTGCGCATGAACATTTGCCTCAGTATCCCTCTGTGTGAATAATGTAGAACCTCAGTACACTCCACATGCAGAACAGCCATTGTTCTCCGTAGACACATATGACCCATAAAGCGATGGAAGATCTCAAATACACACACAGGCACACATGCGCTCTGCTAAAGCAATCAGGACCACTCACTAACACAATGAACCGGTCCAACATATTTTGCCTTTTCATGCTCTTTCCACCACATTTTTGTATTATATTCCCCTGACTGCAGTGTTTAAGCTGTAAAACAACTCTGTATAGTTACCAGTGATATCAGTTAACACTGGAAACCCCCCGCTGGTGTTAGGATACGAGTGATATGGGCAAGGAGGCAGTCATAATTGAGTGTGCGAGGCATTAAAACCATTACTCTCAGGTCTTGAGTTTGGCAACTTGTTATGTTACTGTGGCAACACGTTTACGGTTGTCACAGTGTTGGGAACAATGGAGCATGTGGGGTTAAGCTCGCCGGTGTGGAATTTCTGTAGCGGGCTGCACACACCAGCTACTTTACATGCTGGCTCCAGCTTCAAACACACGTCCGTTTGACTGTTTATAAGAATGTACGGTTTTGTTCTCTTCCTCAGTCGTCCACGTCTTGGGTCTGCTCTTTTTTTCCCCTCTTTCTTATCTCCTCTTTTCATGACTGTCACCCCTCTTCTCTCGTCCTGCAGTTCTGCCCAGGCTCTGTGCCTATCAGATGAACCCAGGGCAGTCAAGGAGTATCGCTACCCCGAGAAGCTTCCTGGCGAGCTATACGACGCTGACACACAGTGCAAATGGCAGTTTGGGGAGAAGGCCAAACTCTGCACCCTCGATTTTAAGAAGGTAAAGTTAATTTTGTTTTAATTATGCTATTATATTCACATTAAAAAAAATTAAACACTTTAAAAATTCTGCTTCTCCCCGTTTCTTTTTAAGTCAGATTTATTGTGTCTGAGGAAAAACAGTGAAAGAACTCGAGAGTGGGATGAAATGAATGAGGTAGAGGAAAAAAAGGGAAGGAAAAAAGAAAGAGAGAAACTGATTAGGTTTACATGCCATACACACATGCTCTCTGTCTCTAACGGACGCAATACACACACACACAGAGAATAAACCGTGAGAGTCATAATGCTTTCCATGATATACTAACTGGGACCAATGACTAAATATACACTGGAGCACTGCCAATGGGAATCTCTCCTTGTTGCTCTCCCATTGTCTGATTACTGCTGATGTTGCAGTTTCAGATGCCCTGCCAGATAGATTTTAGTTAGATTTCAATGTTTAATGACACCGTGATGGCGTTTTAACTGATTGTGTATTTGAAACGTGATGAGAGATGTCTTATGCGTCCAAATGCGGTTCTCCACCTGAACTTCACCTGGGCGACAGATGCAAAGAAAACAAATTCTATATCAAAACGGGAACCCAAATACAGGACACTCAGAAAGTGAGACGAGATAAGAAGACAAAAGTTACTGCTGGTGGATAACAAAATACAAAAGGAGAAATCAAGGCGACACAACAGACGCACAATGCAGGCAGGTAAACAGGTGGAACAACATTTAGAGTACATGGGAAAACAGACAAACTACATCTATCCATCTATCTCATGAACTTGAACCTCATCAAAAATTTCCAATTACGAGGCTGCGAATACCACCGTTCATGCGTCGTCCTCATGTGAACACGGTAAACACGACTCCACTTGAAGGCAGCGTGACTACACGAAGGGGCTGATGGGATAACGAGACACACGTGAGACTAATGAGGGACACACAGAGGCAAGGGCGAAACAAAAGACAAAGACAGGAAGTAAAGTAAACGACGAAACGCCGCAGAAGAACCTTTCAAAATAAAACAGAAACGAGTCCAATGATCACATCCAAAAATGCATGAACAACACAGTACTACAAAACAATCAATTAATACACTGTGCATTTGCTTTCCTTGGGGCCGTGTGCATTTAGTTTATGTTAGCTCTTACATGTGAGAAGAAAAGAAGATGAAGCATACTGAACTATACCAAATAACAAGCAAAGTGCGTCTACTTCAGTTACCCTGACACGGTAAATTTTTGTTTCAGTCCCCGTAGCTGGTGAATCTGGCTTTGCATACCGTGTGCATACGTTGACTCATGACCTATCATACAATAGTTAACTCCAATCAGAGACATCCACATTACAGCACACAACTTACAATTAATTAATAAAACGCAATATCACCCCTTAAGAAGATCAGCCTTGTAATCCCATCATGCATAAAATCTGTTATGTCTCCCCTCTAACTGTGCTGAAGTGTTGGACTTCAAGCCGGCTTTCCTTTTTCTTGTTCTGCAAGATTACTTTTGAGGTTTTTGGTTTTATTTAAGAGGATATAATAAACCACAAACTTGGGGGAAAAGGATTTGCAATGCCAATGCCAGAGTTAGCTAGATTTGAAGTTATGATATTAACATATGGTATCCTCCTTAGCCGGATTTTCTAAACATCCAAACACCCATGGCTTATAAGCTCATGCACCTGGTAGCAGCAAGGTGCAGAGGACCCAAAAATCCCTGAGCAGTCATCAAGCTCACCGTCTTTCCAGACACTTGTTCCTCATAAAAAATCAGCCTCAGCGGTGCTGTTCATTGTGTAAGGAATTCATATTTCATGAAACCTTTGACAGGTGTTGTCAAGACGAGGTGTCACCGGAGGAGTCAAATGATACTCTCCAAGGCGTGCGCGGTTAGGAAGAGATGAGTTACCCCGGGAAAAGGTGAAATAATCCGTATAGGTGTTTTCTTTCTTTCTTTCTCCCTCTCTGTCACACTCTGTCCATCATCTCTCCCCGTCTGTCTGTCTGCAGACTCTTTCCATCACGAACCCTCTCTCTGCCATTTTCACTTCTACAAAATGCTTGAGCAAGCAAAACAGCTGGACAAATAGGCCTTGGGATGAATTCCATGGTGGCTCTTGGCAGCAACAAGCTGAGGCTGAGGTGCCTGTCAGCATCTTCACCGGGTTGTCAAAATCTGATATAGTCATTCAGATAGTAACAGAGTGGACATGTTAAAAAGTAGCAGGCTGTGTTTCTCAGGCAATGCAAGCAGGGAAACCACCCGGTGCTCCCTTCTGAATGTTTTGAGACATCTGCAGAGAAGCACAGCCATGACATCATGTGCATTTGGTAAATGCTTTGTCTTAATCTTTATTTTCTGTGAGCAGCAAATTGTTGAAGGGTAAAAAATGACGTATGGTCTCCGCAACAGAAACAATGTATGCAGACCAGCTGGACCAGATCTTTGTATATTTCCCTTGTCTTTGTTGTTATCCTAGCTACTGAAGCGTAAATATTTTGGAGATACACGACTGCTGCACACTGATAGCACGCCAGAAGATCATTATTCAGACGATCTCGGTTTCAATTTCCATCCCCATGCTTTAATAGCCCTCAGGAGGCAAAATAACAAAGTTATCATAATTTATCGCTCTTCCCCTCGCTAGTTTTGTTTACAGCTGTTGTGAGGAGGATCCCGATCATCCACTTGCTGAAATTTGGAGCTAGAAAACGCGTAGAGCTCGTGATGTAAACGATCCTTTGCCTTTCTCCATTTTTGTTACAGGACATCTGCAAGGCTCTATGGTGCCACCGCGTTGGGAGGAAGTGCGAGACCAAATTCATGCCAGCAGCTGAAGGCTCTGCCTGCGGCCCAGATATGGTGACTTGACATGTGTTTGTTTTTTTGTGTGTGTGTGTGCATGTGTGTGAGGCAAAGAGAGGCCGGTGATACGCTCACAAGCTTTGTCACCTCAGGAAAGGCATCACATGAGTGCCACGGGAACCACCGGCGTTTTTTTATCCTTCGCCTTAGAGGAAATTGGTAGTCATACCAAGATAACTCCCCCTTCAGAGTGTCACTGATCATGCTTTTTGAGAATAGCATACCCTGTAAGCATATCATCGTTAAGATAACCGTTCCATTTCAGCCACAAGAGCCAAAACGATTTACGCCTTTGAGAAAACTCTGTTGTGTTGCACTGCTCCATGGCAACGGCTTACCAAATGAATACACAAATAAAAGTCACTTAACACGAGCCTCTGACAGACATTTCTTTTCAGTTCTAATGGAGAAAAAACAAAAGCCCTCGGATGGAGAACTCGGAAAAGAAAAGAAAAAATTCAGAAATTCAGTTTCAGAATAAATTTTCATTTTCACTGTTCTATTTTGTTCTGACAGCACGGCGTAACATTTAATATAGTAAAGGAAGCGCTTGTGAAAACAGACGTCTCGTGCACAGACAAACACATTCCGACGCCAAGGGACACCACAGACGTCTGAGTCAGTATGTCTCTTGAGAGAAAGAACCATTGTATTTTATCCAGAGAACAGGCTGAATTGATGTAGATACTCTTATAAAAGTAGCATTTATTGAGCGTTTTAGTGTCATAAAGTGCCAAAACCTTATTGCAAGACAAAAGGCTTGAAAGGAGTGACGATCTACTTCTTTTGACAACTTAATTCTACACACTGGAGTCCTTGTGTCCCAGTGCAAACCATAAAACTCCCTTGTAAGCTAAATAAAGAAATTTAGATGTGCTTTAGTTCATTTGTGTGAGTAAAATCTCTTCTTTTGATAGAGGTGCCACACTCTCCTTACATTATTTCAGCTCAGGGAGCAGCTGCAATTGGTTTGTTGCTGATGTGGCAGAAATATGCCACCGGGGTCGGGGCCAAAAAGCAATCTGTGCTCTTTATTTATTCTTTGTTTCTTCCTTTTCTTCCTTCGAGAGGATTCTCCCTCCCCGAAGGCCCGCTCTCGTTCTTACCCCGGCTCCCCTGACAGCCCCTCATCGACATTTGCTTCTCAATATATTGAACTTGATGGTTTAATCTCGCCCCTCTGCCTCTGCGGGGCAATTAGCCGAACGCAAACAATGACAGGCTCGCGCAGGAATCCGTGGCACTCAGCCGCAGGGGAAAACTGAGGGGGAAATCAGCTGTTCTAGTTCTTAGTCAAGGACCATGAGATTATTTGGAGCGGTGTGTGTGTGTGTGTGTGCGTCTGGTGAGTGCTGGTTGTGCGTGTCGGTGGGCTCGAGTGCAGGCATGAACGCACAGCGAGAAGAAGAACAGCTGAACATATAACCCCCTCCTCCTATCGGTGCCCGTGCAGACCGTGTTGCATGTGTGTGTTAGCAAAGGTGATCACAGTGTGACTGATGTCATCTTGACATGTACAAAATCAGTTCAATACTGCACCAGGAAACAGCTTGTGACATAATGTTGCTCTAACGGAGTGAAAATGTATAAAGTCCTCTCACATTACAAGAGCCTGTCATTGGTTGGTTAATGACTCAGTCTTTTTGAGGCATACTTCCTAAATATACTTGATACTGGAGTGTGAGGCATATTCACCCCGTAGGATGTTCCATCATCTCATGATCGCAGTGTAGTCTAAAAAACAATATTCACATCATTTAGTTTAATATTCCTCCTCTGTCTTTCCTGGTTGCGTCATGGAACACGTTTGGCAGCGCCGATTGTTGGAAAGCTGCTCGGTTAGTGGAGGGGTGTGGATCCCGAGGAGGTAATTGTGCACCCCAGTGAAGCTAGCTTCTCTGCAGGGCAAAATGAAGCAACTCTCCGCACACTCGTCAGGCCATCAGCAACCATAATAACAATAACTTGACCTTTTTCTTTAAAAATTAAATTGGGAGAACATGTGGAAAACAAATGTGTAGTAAAAAAGTAGAATCCGGATATAAATAAAAATAAGTAAGTCACAAAAAGCCTGATACTCCACACTTACAGTTGTTTTTCACTGGAAGCAAGTCAAATTATCTCAGTCCCCTGGCAGAGATTTATTCTTTGGTTTAATGTTTTTTATGTTTTCATCAGGGAAGAAATAATACAATGTTAATTTATTTGGTAATTGTTGGCAACAGAATTATAACCTGTTTTCTGTTAAGCTCCCCCCACCCATACACATCTTTTCTAAAGTAAAAAATTGGAATAAAGCAAATGTGGTATACAAATTGAAATGCAGAGATTAAGGCGCAAAGCAGTAGTACACGTGCAGTGTTATTTTACTCTTGGAGATTATCTTTGTCAGGCCACGACGCTGTTTTTCCACATTTCTGTTGTGTTTGGCTTCGCTCTGTTAATTCCAGCTGACGACAGTTCAAGGCCGAAACTGTCCGAAACTGGAGTTTGACTGCAGTTGGCGCAGCCATTTTGGCTCTGGATCATTGAGAAGATAAAAGCCTCTGTGTTGTGGTTGTCCTTCTGTCTCACACTTGTTGTTCCTCTCTCCTTCCCGTCAGTGGTGTCGTCGGGGCCAGTGTGTGAAGCAAGGAGACGAGGGCCCGAGGCCTCAGCACGGCCACTGGTCGGAGTGGTCGTCCTGGTCTGCCTGCTCTCGGAGCTGCGAGAGCGGAGTCACCTATCGGGAGAGACAGTGCAACAACCCCAGGTAGAGAAATGCACAATGACAGGAACTGAAGGGTATGTTAGAAAAGACAGGAACATCATAAACGTGTAAAATCTGCAACTAAGAAATTTGGTAAACTGATACCAAGACTGGCATGGGTAGCTATTTACTGTATGCTTGTGTTAAGTCACAATGCAGATGCGTGAAATGTGCAAAACTTACCCTTTTTATGCTTGGTCAGAAAGAAAATGTTTAATTTTAAGCTGCATTTCCACCATGGGAATATGAATCTTTGGAGGTGATCAGTGTGATTCCACGGTAGGGACCAGAGACTAAATTAAGTTGCAGAGGAGTTCTTTTACCTCTCAAAAAGTCCCGTACTTTCAAAAGTACATGGAATTTGAAGCAAGGCTTTCGGTGCTGACAATTTCTGATTGGTTGAGTACTCGCAGCATTTCGTGCCTGATGGTGTGAGAACTTCTCCGTCTGTCTCCTGAGTAGCTGACAAAAACTGGTTTGCTTGTTTTACGTCAAGGATTTCTGGGGTTTCAAATCCGCTATTTTACTACTGCTTGTTTCTTTTCCAGCATTGACTCAATCGCCCATTTTCCAAAGCAGTAAATCACCATCAGCAGCAGCAGCGCGGCTCGAATCACATCCATGCTTGCTGTTGTTTCAGCGTCGCCACTTCACAGTATATTGTTCTAGAAGCTTTTACCACCACTTTCTGAACTGGAGTGGGGCAGGATGCTGTGTTGCTATAAAATTTTATGCGTAAAAAGATCTTTTCATATGTCAGCAGACTCATTTGCACACTGGCAGGTAGCTTTGTTGTTCCTTACCTAGTATAATTATAAAACATATTCTTCTTGCCATTTCTTGTAACAGAAGATTTGTCAAGTCATTGTGTTTTGGTATGGAGATAATCTATAGTGTCTTTTATTGCTTGGAAGTCAAGAGTATATTAAGACAAGAAGAAGTTATGTCGCCTCATCACTTATCTGCTCATTTAGTCCCTTACTCATTAGTCACTCTGGGTTATTTGCACTGTCAGGGGCCCTATCGCAAATGTCCGGGACCTCCTCTTTGTCATGTCATGCCAAGATCCTGACAAGTGGCGAGCTAAATTAGACGGGGAGTGACGAGGAGAAAGAGACAGAGAAAGGAAGAGACGGAGGGGAAGTAAGGTGGTGGTGGTGGTGGAGGAGGGTTGGAAAGACAAAGACAGGCAAAGGGAGTGAAGCAGGAAAGAGAGAGAAGAGAGAATGAGGCGAGATGACAGAGAGGGGATTAAGAAAGCAAGAAGATGAAATGCGGAGATATGAGGGGAAAGACCCTGAGAGTGAGGAAGAGATAAGTGACAATGTGAGTGGAGAGCTTATAGAAGGTGTAATTGTCCCGCGGAAGGGATTTTTAGGAACGTAGCCCCAGGATAAACACCTGCGATTGGAGAAGCCTTCACAGAGACACACTCACGCACGGCCACGTATAGAGGGGAGGTATAGTCGTGTATTAGTCAGGGGTGGACAATGAAATAGCACGGTTTGATTTTTGCTTCCCCTGCCGAACAAAGGCTGTGTTTAATTCCACTTTTAGACAAAACCTAGCACTCTAATATTACCTCTTTGTTGTGTTGAAATACACATAGCAAGCACATAAAGATAGCAGGAAAGAGCAAATAAATAAATACTCAATCTTGGATATGTGAGTATTAAACTACATGTTTGCGTCAATCCATACAGGCCCACATACGGAGGGAAGTTCTGCGAGGGCTCCTCCAGGTCATATAAACTTTGTAACACAGAGGACTGTCCCCCCAACACCGTTGACTACAGAGCGCAGCAGTGCGCTGAATTCAACAGCAAACAGTTCAGGGGATGGCACTACACCTGGAGACCGTACACTAGAGTGGACGGTGAGACAGTTTTCCCCTTTCATTTGTAAAATTCACTAAAACGATTTTTACGCTTGTTGTCCCTGACCTCTGATTGTCTTCTTGTCTTCCAGATCAAGATGTATGCAAGCTCTATTGCTTTGCCGAAGGCTATGATTTCTTCTTTGCGCTGGCCAGCAAAGTGAAAGACGGGACACTGTGCTCACAGGACAGCTCTAACGTCTGTATTGACGGGCTGTGTGAGGTAATACCCGATGATATCATGTGTGAAGTCTTTGAATTTGAGAATGGATTTAGCAGGAGGGGGACATCAATAGACACCCTTGTCTTGCTGCCTCGCCTCACTGCCACTTGTTGACCTGTCACCAGATACAGAATAAATGTCGGTAGTCCTCTACTGTTGCAGTTTATTGGTGTGATGTAATGATGCGCGTGTTATGTGCATAATCTACTGTGTCATCAAAAGCAGTGATGTTTTCCTTCCACAGAGAGTGGGCTGTGACCGTGTTTTGGGCTCCACAGCTGTGCCGGATGCTTGTGGGGTGTGTAAAGGAGACAACTCCACCTGCAAGATCTACAAAGGACAGTACACGAAGCAGCATTTCACCAACCGTAGGTCATCGTAAATGTTCGATTTATTAGTTTTGGTGATTTCATTTGAAATGTTTTAAAGGCTTTGGAATTGTTTCTTCATCCAAGACACTGAAGCAGATTTTTTTTATAGCATTATTGCGGGTTTTGCGGCTTTTAATGCTTGTCTGACGTTTTATTTTCTGGTTTGTCAGAATACTACGGGGTGGTGACCATCCCTGCAGGAGCTCGGAGTATTCGCGTGATGGAATTGAATACGTCCAGCTCCTACCTGGCTGTGAGGGACAGCCAGAGACGTTACTACCTTAACGGCCACTGGACGGTTGACTGGCCAGGCCGACACCCCATCGCTGGGACCATTTTTGAGTACAAGAGACCATATAACAGACCAGAGAGCCTCGTATCAGCCGGCCCCATCAATGAGACACTTGTCATAGAGGTAGGCAATCAGTGGACACAGAAATCGTCATTTGACCGCTATATTGCTTTATGTTTTCTTCCACATTTAGCTGGTTGCTTATAAACACATTATTTTTCCTGTAGGTATTGTTGCAGGGCTGGAATCCAGGTGTGCGCTGGGAATATACTCTAAAGAAAGCTGATGAGAAGCTGATGAAGAATCACATCAAACACAACTACACATGGGCCTTAATACGCTCCCAGTGCTCTGCCACTTGTGCCGGAGGTAAGAACAAACATGAATGGAATTAAATGAAAATATCTTCTTTTCTTTGTTAAGAAAAGCCACTTGTTGAGTTTTTGTTTTGAATACAAATAGGTCCAAAAAGTTGGTTGCGTTGATGAAAAGGGTCAGATCCCCTCTCTGGGCTGGGCCGTAGATTAAGAGGACAGTTTGTACATCAATAGACAGGCATCTAAAGTTCAGTGTGGCCACTCTGACCTATAATAAGGCTACAGGTTAAATGGAGATGAGAACGTTCCCATCATTACTGAACGGACATTAGAGGCTCTTGTTTAGGTGGGACCTCTTCTTGTTCTCCTGGAGACCTGCTATTACACACACACACAGCAAGCAAGCAAGCATGCACATGCATGTGTGCGACCATGGCCTTTTGTCCCACCAGAGGCCTGGTATTAAACTAGGATACGCACACATGCACAGACTTCTGCAAAGTCCTGAGCAGATAATTTGTGGCCAGAGGTGAAGGGACAAAGGTGTACGTGTGTGTGCATGTGTGTGTGCTTACACAGACACACTTCTCTTTGTCAGTGCTTGATGTATTTGCACACGTGCGCTTTCTTGGCTTCATATGTGTGAACAAAGCCCCCAGTGTTGAATTCCTATTGATTGACCCTGCGGGTTAAAGTTCCCCACCCTGGGCTGTTGCTGTCCACCCTAACCACGTCCACTTCTTTGTGCCCTGATTGTAGGCCGCGATGGGCTGGGGGTCGCTTGCTTTATTAAAGAGTGTGACTGACTGAGTGACCTGTATGAGTGGGGATGTGCAGATTGACCTTGCCTAAGGTTAAATAGCAACCAAAGGGATTCACTCTCCAAGGATTCAAGAAGATTAACTACATAAAAATTGAGAAAGTTTCAATGAAATAAAAAAAATGTTGTGTACATCTGTTCCACAAATAGTTCTTTGCATGACACATGTGCACAGGCAGGTGCGGTGAAAAATCTGCTTAAATATCCGTCTACCATCTTTTCTCCGCCTCAAGGGTGTTTAAGTGTCAGTATGAGACATATTGCTTTCTAATTATTAAGAAGTGGCACATGTTCTCATACATTCATGTGCATGCATGTTATGTGCAAACATTTCACAGCGCCCCGACTCAAATTGCTTTTTGTCAAGCAGCTGTTTCTGAGAAGTAAGAACTGCATGATCCTGCAGTTTTATTTTACTCTTATTGCACAATAATCAAATGGGAAAGAGTAGACTCAAAATGAAAATGATATTCGCCTTAAAAGATGACATCTCTGAACTTATTGATCACCCACACAGGTCAAATGAACACCAAGTTGGCGTGCTACAAGGACTTGAGAGTGCAGGTGAACATGTCTTTCTGCAATCCCAGATCGAGACCAGCTACTGGACTGATACCCTGCAACACCCAACCATGTCCTGCCAGGTGAGACCCTCCATATTTTCATACGTCAGTGCTGTGATTACTGTTGTTTGTCATGGAATCTGAGACGTCTTCTTCATGAACGTTTTTTTTTTTTTNNNNTGCTAGCAGTATAGCTATATGGTATGTATCTCAGCAGCTATTGGATGGATGGCATACACAGAAACCTTGGAGTTTTATCATCAACAAAGACACAGTGCCGATTAGCGTTTTCACAGGGCGGGCCAGACTGATGAGGAACAATTCTAAATGGCCTGCACCGCTGCATGCTACATGTGAAAGTTTCGCCGTCTATGTCCCGCAGTACTCTAAAAGAGTCTTAAGGGAGCTGGGGAATTATCCCGATCATTTGAAGGTCTTTGTTTTCGGCATGTTTTTTACGCAGTTTGCATGTATGGGAGCAATGAGTGGACAAAAATTCTTTGACAGAAGTGGTCAAATGCAGACAATTAAACCCGTTCCAAAAGCTTTCATGTAGGACAGATGGTTTGAATTCCCATTCAGCCCTGAATGAATTTTAATCACTTTGAATATCTTTTTCATGTAGCGCCTCTTTCATATCAAAATAAAATAATAAACAATTGGAGTTTGGGGTACAACTAAATACCTGCAAACCTACTGATATCACTCCCCTTCGCAGTACTTTCTGTATAGTTCTTTTTAATGACAATTTGTTTGCTCACATTGCCACTTAGCTCACAGCACCACTCTGCAGCTTCAAAGAGCTGCTAGCATGTCTGTAGGATCATGTCAGGATGGATTTATTTGATTAAAATATCACCACTCCTTCAACTCAAAAACAAAAAGCAGAGTCAGTGATAATTTGTGGTTTCTAAAGTTTCGGAATGACCTCAGTGATTTATCTCTGCTCCGGTTTGAACTGGCTCTCAGTCTGGACATCATTAAAAACGCTATTTGAACTGTGCAGACATTTCCTCAAATTTTCCTGATACATACTTTGGAAGGGAAAAGGCACGATGTTTGGACTCCTAGACTTCATGGTATGTCAATTACTCAATTGTTCAATTGGCGTTTCCTGGAATGGCGGTGTAGTCAACTCAAGGCTATGTGACATACAAAGACGTTTATTAGCTGCAACAGCTCACATTTTTGTACTTGCATGGTCAGCGCTTGAGGAGTCAGATGGTCCGCTGCCAAATAGTTTGACATCCAGGTATGTAAGCTCATCGTGCAATCGCAAAGATTTATTTGTGGACAGTTTAGTACGCTCTCTATTTTGTCTATTTTCATGTCTCTTTTCCTTCTGCCTCCGTCATCTGATTTTAACGTCTACCATTCTACATTCTGTCCTTTTCACCTTCCTCACGAGTGCCTGACTGCCATCTGTTATTGGTCTTCTGCACCTACACATCTGTTCTGTAATTTCTTGACATGCAGTGTCAGAAGCGCTGTTTATTGGTTGAGTCAACTCTTCCAAACTTCCCACACTATCTCCTCATAATAAAACGAATGGAGGGTGTCAAGCAGGACTGACAGTATTCTCCACCCTTTTCCAGACCATTAAAGCACCTGTTCTGCGATGACAACATTTCCCCCGTCCTGGTAATGAAAAATAACCCGCAAGTGTGTTAGACGCGGGGAAGAAGGGGAAGTTCCAGTGGACATTTGGTCTGTGTCTTCATCCCGTTTCAGCATGATGCCTCACTAACTGTCATGATCAGTTAGCTTCTGTGTTTACTTAACACAGCAGGCCAAGGACTTGTGAAGCTATTCACTCAGAGCATCACTATGGGACCCAAGCTCTCAACAAAACATAAATTCTCTGGTCGTATTAGGACCCACCTAGAGCTTTTTTTGTTTTAGATGTGTTGTACAATAGTGCAACCGAAAACTGCACTGCGAGTTTATTAATTGGAACGTGTTGGTTCACATCAAGTTTGTTGATCAGAACTTCTTTTTTTTTCTCTATAGCTGAACTAGACAGAGATCCAAACCTTAATTTGCTTCAGGGAAGTCAGAAGCGTCATCACATACCGATGCTCACCTCCATATTGCTGTAGGCAAGCAGACATTCCACTGGTGTTACCTTGAGTGCCGCTAACATTTCTCTATGATATATGGCGACGGCAGACAGAGCGGGAGAAAGGATCCATTAAGGGTTGTGTGGTTTTCGGGTGCGGTTCTGTAGGATCTTGGCGAAGCTCGGTTGGTTTGGTCACTGTCATTCAGGGCCAAGGCAGAGGATCAAAGTTCAGTCGATGTGATCGGATGCCGTGGACATCACTGGGAGCGGCTCGCTTGATGACAGGCAGGACATGTATGAAAACACACAGGGGAAAGGTCCCTCCCTTGTCTGCGCTGCTCTGGACAGTGTCATGCAGGGTAAAGTCCAGGCCAGAGCACATATCAGTGAAAGACGCTCTTGGGATAACAGTCCTTTTAATGAGAGGGGGAACTAGAGGCCTTGTTAATAACGATAAGGTTTCATAAAAACAAGATTTACTCTTTCAAGCTGGATATTCGCATGTGGGGCAGTGAAAAATATATACTGATAAAAGAGACAAATAACTGCATGAGTTTGAGGTTACACATGCGTGCGGCGCTTACAACAGGTTATTGGCCAAGGAATATCTAAATACCAGTCAAATCTGTAACCAACCGAGATACAGCATGTCATTCCTGCAACAGCTGTTGCTGAGGTATTATTTCCCCGGTGCACATTTGTAGTTAGGGCAGTGTTTTCTAAGATATCAAGCAGACCTGATCTCACGGGCATACAGTATTCCTGTAAGAGAAGAAGGTTACCAGTGCAACATATGGAAAAAATGAATGATATCAGGTTCCTTCTCTCCTATCTACCATTTTTGCACTAACAGAGAGAGTAGGTCTGATGTTGTAAGAAGCCTTCCCACCGTGTGGTATTGTCCAACGTGTCCAATACATGTATGATGATTATACATTGTTTTAAAAAAAGAAATGAAAGTTTAATATGTTCTGGTTTTAATAAAATGGAGAGAGGTTTGAATTATATAAAGATGTGGAAATGCCAAACTCTCTCGCTCTATGACTTTCATATCTGACAACGGACACTCTAACGCTTCTAAGCTTATAAAATGAAAAGAACATTTACAAATGGAAGCCTCTACCCACCTAGTGCTACCACTGCTGCACAGACCCAGTAGGACAGTTGCAGAGATATGCAGATGCCTCGCTTTCAAGGAACAAGAGAATTCATCTAGAGGCCTCTGACAGCTGCCGTCGAGGCGTCAGTTCCTGTGTGACTCTATTCTGAGTACACCCACGTACGCTCTTAGCAATGGTCTGAAATATCAGCCAAATTCTTGCAAATGAAGGGGACACTGCTGACAAGTTGTTCCTTGATTTATGAGCAGAAAGGGCTTTAGCTGAGGCACGCTGACCTCATCTCGGTCAGTGTTGCGTGTGCGCGTCCAAAAAAAAATCCGTTGTTGCGCGTCCAAGTGCGACTTTGTCCCTTGTGTTTTAAAGTCCTTTGTTATGTCGGGGCCAAACCAAGCCATTAAAAAATGCTTTAAGAAGTCTCGTTATTACTAAACATCCGAAGGCCTTGCCAGAGGGAGACATAATGAGGCCTTGTTGCCTCCGTGTTTGTGTAAATTAGTACCTGTGATGCAATCATTCGCTTTCTGCTTTTTATGATGACGTCTGCTAATTGCGTGAAATGTAATATATATTTAACATTTAAGAATTAATGGCAAGGACTCTAAAAAGTCCTTGAATATTCTGTGGTGCAGCTGAAGATGTGTTTATTCTTTCCCCATGCTGGTATACATAAAATGTAATGTGTAACGCACATACACAACATACACAAAGTCACAGGCCTTGTTCAGACTTTGAACTGAAATCAGTTTTTTGGCATGAAACACAGCTTTTGCAAACTGGATCCGAATCACATTTGCAAGTGTTAGAATAGATTCCTAGTTAATTGCGATTTTAAATTCATTTTCAAGTTTCTTTCACAACACTTGGATCTCAACATATAGTGATGTCAGATGAGTACTACTACCAGAGTGCTTTGGAGGACAACATGGAGAACAACAATCTGTGGACAAAACTAATTGTCTGCTGGTACTTTTGAGCCAGGCTTCCATGCAGGCAAAGTCATATACCTCCATTTGTCCCGATTCTGAATTTAAAACCCATGTCCATGAGTGTATGCCCCATAATATGAGGATATAGTCCTTGCTGCGGTGGCGCAGGTTTCATTCCTGGCTGCACCCTTCACTGCATGTTGGCCCCCATCTCTCACTCTGTTACTTCCTGAGTCTCTCCACTACTACCTATCAAAAAAAACACCAACCAAACAAAATAAAAGTCACTTCACCTGCATAACTGTATGTATGTTGCAGCAGCAATGCCTGCAGATAGGTTGGTGATGGCTGCACTGATCACTTGTAAATAACTCTACAGATAGTCTGTCCTAAAGATTAATAATTTAAAAATAAAATAATCAGATTTTCCTCCAGATGCTATTGCTGCTAAAAGCAGAATGACTGGCCATCAGCTGCTGTCTGGCACACACCCAGGCACGTACAGGGAGAAGACAGGGCAGGGCAGCAGATGAACAGTGGTGGCGGTGGTGGTGTCCAGTTACTAGAAAGTTTCACTTCAATCCAAACTCTCTCACACTCTCATTAACAGTTGTAGGTATCCCTTTTGGACCCCCACCCTAAAATCAGTGCAGGCACTAGATTAAAGACCAAAACAGCCTTATTAATGCCGATGCAGTCATATTCAGTCTACTCGCTCCATTTTTCTTTTTCTTATTACATTTCTTTGGAATCCCCCTTCTTTTCTATGAAGTCATTTCTCCCTTAATCTGCACTGGTGCCGTCCCAACACCTGCTCAAGTCAAAAACTACTGTTTCAAAAAGATTTTTCTCAGGGTTACAGTGTTATACGGGGCACCAACATTATGTAATCCGCTCTGAAATCACACAATCCCAATTACATTGGCATCTAGCTCATATTTTATAGTAACCAACAGCTGTTCAGAAGGGGATTTTTCCTCTGCATAGCAGTGTCTTTGCCTGAACGTTTCCCTCTTGCTCAGTTTGTGTACGTCTCCGTTGTGGAGCAGGTATCCTAGGAAAATACTGCAGTAGTGATATCAAGTAGCAATCGTGTTGACAGGAAATGTACTGTATATCTCAAATCCTGAGAAAAGAGGCCATGTCTTTCAGAGCTTTCTTAGGTCAGACATTTTAAGTAATATGGCATATTTGTGGTTCATTGTGTCATCATGTGTTGTAATGCATTGTGTAGTGTGTAGTCATTCACACTTTTATATACACAAACGGCAGGTATGCTCTGCATAGACCCTAGGTAGGTTGCCTGTTTTGAACCAGACACAGGCAACGTGAGGTGATAGTCTGCCTTCGTTGCCGGTAGTTCCTTCATGTTGGTCCGGTGGCTCCGTACCTTCAGACGTCTTTAACGCAGCACTGTAAAGTAGCCTTGCAAGTCATCACCCAAAAATATCAAGCGGAAATACAGAAGGTAAAACACAATGTCAAACAATACACACTAGTACATACACTGATCAGGCTTAACATTATGACCACCCTCCTAATAATGCGTAGGTCTCCCTTGTGCCTTCAAAACAGTTGTGACTCATCAGAGAATGGACATGGGTCTTCTGAGGGTGTCCTGTGGTGTCTGGCAACACAATGTTGTTAGTGGGGGCCTTTGGGTCCTGTGGGTTGAGGGGAGGGGCCTCTGTGGATCACCCCACAGATACTTGACAGATACAGTAAATTTGGAGGCCAGGTCAACAATTTGTGCTGTTTTTCATGTTTCCTGAGTTGTTCCTAAATCGTTTGTGTGTGTCTGTGTCTGGCTGCATCCTGTTGGGGATGGCTACTGCCATCAAGGAGTGTCATTGCTACGGGGTGGGGGTGTCTGGTCTGGCCTAGGTGGGTGCTACATGTCTAAGTAACATCCACATGAATGCCAGGTCCAAAGCTTTCCCAGCAGAACATTGTATTGTCACATTTTGGTCAGTGTTATTTACTTCTCCTGTCAGTGGTTTTAATGTTGCGGCTGATCGGTGTGCAACTACATACCAGTAGTTGTAGGTACCAGTCATCTGCTAGTGTGAGCCCTTCCGCACCTCAGGGTCCTGTACCTGCGCCTAGAGGGCAGCACAGTGAAGTGGCAATTAAGCGGGTGTGTTACATCCTGTGCTCTTGTGATTGCAATGTGTGTAATGTCCTTATAATTGAGCTCTGATTGGGTCTGGGGAGGATTGTTGGTTATATGCCTGAGTTTGCCCTGGTGTGTGAGCATGTTGAAGAAACCAGTTGAGCAGTGGAGCAAGATGGTTTGAACAATACTACGGTGGAAGAGAAGGAGGAGATGGGAGAGGGAAATATACAGATGGCTCTATGCTGACCTGTCAAACAGGTGGAACCAATGACATTTTTTATGCTGCACCGAGAAACCGATGAAACGAATCGCGTATGTTACTGATACTATGATTTCAATAAAACGGAACTTTGCTCTATTTGTTACTAGTTTCCCCAACATTGCCATAAGTTGATAAATCTGCGATCAATTTACTTGCCAGAGGGGGAGCGTTAAATCCTTTGGGCCTTCAAAATGGACATGGCAGAAGAGGCCTGGGATCCACAAGGTAAATTACATTAAGCTCAGTTAAAGTAAAAGGAATCGATGACAGCAAAGGTAAAAAGAAAATGGGAATATTTTATAGAAAACCTCATACCTAGTTTCAATAGTGCATTTAATGCACTCTAAAATGTTGTATACTGAAACAAGACACACTGATCTAAACTAAGTTTATCAATTATATACACTCTTGTAGAACACAAATTGACATTATGTTTTTTATGCAATGTTCATGGTGGAAAATGTCATTATGCTCTTATTGGTAAATGGATCGTAGTGGAATCAGGGGGTCTGAATGTTTGGGGGGGAGGGTTCGGTCTGTGTCTGCTTCCCTCTGTCGCCCTCTCACACACAGAGGCATAGGTGAAACCTTTGAGGTCAGTGGTGAGACCTCCTTGTCCCTCCTTTCACACACTGTTGTAAGACCCCCACTGCAGTGTCGGTGGCTTCAGACCCGGCTGTAAACATATGTCTCATGGTCAGGACGCTTTGATGTGGCGTCTTGCTTTTGCCTCCTTGACCTGTCCAACCTCATCGAACCACACACACACACACAACACACACACACTGGTACCGGCCAAGGGTAGCTGTCACTCAGTCTAAGTTGTGCACAGGTCGCAGCTCTTCCAGTCTCTCATCAGGGATTTGTGGGAGTGGGACTGTGTGACACACTCTCTCCGTCTGCGTCTCTGTCTGTCCCGCTGTCTCCATCTTTTAAAAGTCATTTATAAATACGCTGAGATCCTCATTCTCGCACTCTCTCTCACGCACAACAACCCGGCCACTCCTCTGCTGTGGCCACTCGTGGTTATCTCAAATGGATGTTCCCCTTCTGATGTCTTTGTTTTCCTTTCTCCCTCTTACCTTTTCTCTCACACACTCCACCCGCCACTTACAAAGTTACACACGCCACTCCTATCAGCATTTACCCGCTAATGGATTTGTGTGTTTACACTGTGCTGAGGAAGCAGTGATAATGGTGGCTGTAAAGTAATCTCACAACTGTTTGCACTCATCTCTCAGGCCTATCGCCGTCATTAGCTACAGCTGGAGCAGCTTAGGTTCGCATGCACGTGCACGCGTGTTTACGTGTGTGCGTGTAAACATTAGAGGAGCCATGTGTTGGCGCGACACCTCAGTAATATGCAACAGATTTCAGAGTGTTTTGATAGATCATTTCGGTAATTGAGGAATATGGACAAAGCGGCGCTCTGCTGCATAGATTAACAGGCTTGAAATCTGAACGCTAAAAGCTGCTGTTCTCGTGTGATTAACATAAGATTAGATCATCTATATATTTCCTATTGATTACAGTGTAAACGTCAGGTGTTTTTTTTTTAACATGCATTTGGATTCTCATGCAAATACATGGTTTGTCACACCACTATAGCCCATGCAGCGCTCAGATTTCCCATTAATTGTTTATAACATGCATAGACACCTGTAACTCATACATCATGCATATTGTATAGACAGATTTTCTCCATTTATCACATTAATTTCTCCTTCTTTATTAAACAAAATGGAATAATACTTCCATATCATATAAATTTCATGTGCTTCTTGTTTTGCATCAATTATCTTGACAGGTTTCACAGCCCTCATTGTGTGTAAACTGTGAGCTGAGACAAAGCATATGCTGTCCTGAGTATGCATGCATGCATGCTAGACTAGACTAGCTGTCTGTGGTCATCAGTCCATCTCTGCATGTCATACTATTCTGAGGCCACGTAGTTATTTCATTTTGCTGTGTCTGCACCCAGCGAGTTGGCCCGAGCACGCACTACATCATGGAAAAAGGTCTCCGATCGCCCGCTCACATTTAGAGCGTGATATCATTCTGCCTCATAGCGTGAGCGAACACTTGATATAAGCATATGTGCGCACGTGGAAGCGCACGCGCGCACAGTAGCGACGCCGTAAACACTGGTCAAAGGTTATTTAATGCTCCTGGGGTGCATGCAGACAGAGTCATTTAAACCACAAAGGGCACCTGACACGCTATCCACGGGACACCGGATCTCTGTGATGCTCACTCCCCCTACAGCCACACTTACTGAAAGATCACAAAGTGGCCCGGCATTAATGAGTATATTATGCCAGCGGCCATTCCAGTGAAGTCATTACAGTGATAAATCTTTGGCGAAAGTATCAGTGTAAATTAAAGCTCTGTTTGACATCCACCACATTAAAATATTTTAGCCACTGCAGATCAGATGGCTATATTTACTCTTCTGTGCAGACAGCGACGTCTGAGATGTAATGGAGTAGTTTAAAAGAGCCGAAACAATGTGTCATTAAGTGTGCAAATATATCGTCACACGTAGCAAGTTGGTAAATTTTCATATGCAATCAATCCATGATATCAGCTAATCATCACCAACTTGTACGCTAGGTCGTAGAAATCCTGCACATTTGCAGGAACACACATGCACGGTAATATATCTGAGCTAATGAAAGACACAATGTGGCCTCTAAAAATGGCTGCAACTCCTCTTCCTGCATTCACGTTATGACACCACGAAGTATCAGCTCCTATTTCTTCGGCCAATAAATATCACGTCAGCGCGATGCGTGTGCGCGTTGATCGCTAAGTTAGCCGCCTAAAATAAACAGCCTAATGGAAACTTTCATCTCTGCGTTCCCCGCCGTCCTCCCTCAAAGCGTCCTTTGATGATACTACAGTTTTTATCTTCTTCCCGACAAGCTGCGCCGCGTATGAGAGCAGATGGATTTTCTCCCTCGATATTTATTTAGATTCTGCAGTGCGAGTTTAATGCCCTTTAAAGCTTTACTCTTCTCGTCCGCCCCGCGCGGCATTCCGAGCGAGCGTCGCACCATATTGCTGCAAATAAAGTTTAGATTGTTAATATAAACAACTCAATGTGCTGACAGCAATTTTTTGGAGCTGTTTTGGGTAGATGTTAGGAGGTCGGGTGGCTACATCGGGGTGAGGTTAGAGAGAAGATGACAGAGTGCGTGATGAGGGATTGAGCTCCAGGCACCTCGAGTTTGGGGTCACTTGGAATAGATGCAATGAGGCTTTAAGGAAGAGAGAGGGCTGGAGATTAGGCGACATTCTACTGAGGCACGGTGTTGGAAGAAAGAAAAAAGAAATAGGCGCTAAAAAAAAATCTAATATAAACTGTAACAAAGTGAGGCTCATTAATATAAAGGGTGTTTATTATATATCTTGAGTCTGCCAATTATTATTTGTGTTTGGAGTGTTCAGTACAAATGGAGGTAATTATAAAAGAAATATGTGGTGATGTTTAGTTTTAGTGGTGATGAGGGCCGGGTTTGGGCAAGCAGGGGGTTTAAATTTTAGGAGTGAGGCTTGAGTTACAGTTTAAAAGCCGAGTGTTTTGGCTGTTCGGACTTGCTCCGAAGCCAGTCGTCCGTGAACGAGCGTCCAACACCCTGTAGAGTCAGCCGTGCAGCTCTCCAAGGTGCCTGATGTCAGCAACATGTGGGGACTGTAACACAATAATGCTTCGATTAATCTATTAATGAGCTACAATGAGCAGAGTAAGCTACACGCACTGTGCTTTAAGTTCATGGGTTCAAAGACACTTTTATTTTGAAATATCGGCAGCGGGAGAAGAGAAGGGGCTCGGATCTAACGAAGGGTCGTCCTTCTCACTTGCTGTCCTTGCGTTATCTTGTAGTCGTTCGTGAGTTCCCGCAGACTTGTCCGAGTAAGTGATTGAGGAGCTGTGCGTGTTGACTCAGCGGGCTTGTGTTGTGTTGTCCCAGCTGGTCTGTAGGGGAGTGGGGGGCGTGCAGCCGGAGCTGTGGAGGAGGGGAGCAGACGCGGCAGGTCCAGTGTGTCCAGAGAACCAGCCAGACCAGCGTAGACGCCCTGGCTGACTCTCACTGTTCCCAACCCACCCCAGCCAGGAGGCAGGCCTGCAACGCACACAGCTGTCCGCCGGTATGGACCACTGGGCCGTGGTCACAGGTAAGCATTTACTAATGATAGATATACCATGGCCTGGATGACTGAAACCCTTCCAAGACATGTGATGATGGTCATTTTCAGTGAATTAAACTGATGTAAGTGAGTAAACGCATACTCACGTAGTACAAAGCTTTAATTCACAGGAAGAAGCAACACTTCACACTCGCCATCCACTTAAAGAGCTCTGCACATTGTGTTGCTAAGTGGTCCCCGGCTTTGATGGCTTCACCACATTTTATGACAGTGATCTCAGTGGCTTTAAAGTATGAATGTGCCCACTGGGACCTCTTGTGTTTTCGTCTCTCTCCAGCTCCTTTACATTGTGTGTGGTGGCTCGTCTCACTGTTAAACTTCTTTAGCTGCCATTTCAACCCAAATATCCCGTCCTACATGGCACAAATGGTGTCCGGTTTACTTCCTCTCAGGCGATCTGTGGCACAATGTAGTGCGTCACAGCTCGGAGTTTATTGGACGTAGTGAAACGCTTTAAAGACTGTGCCATAAGATGTGTGCCTAGTGTTAAAATTAAACTTTGGGGAACTTGTCGGATTACCTCAAAGGAATTATTAAGGGAGTAAAGCACAGTAAGCCATTGTGTGAAGAGTGTGGATATGGAACCTTTCTGTGCATAGTTGGCTTGTTAAGACCTTTAACCTGTGACAATGTTCACGCCATGTAATAAATGTTTAAATTAATTTTGATAAATCCTTTCTTCCAGTGGAAGGAAGTCTAAAAGACAACGGAAAATATACTTAAACAATGGAGATCCTTGAGCCAATATTGACTCCTTGACTAGATGTAGGAAAATCCTGGAACACATTTCATTTAGCGGACGGCCATTTTCACTCATGTGAAAAGAGAATACTTCAGGGGACACTCTCGCCTTCCTGCTCCAACTACTTTTTGTCCCAACATGTCCCCGCTCCCTCCGTTTGAGCTAGATGACCTACCATTGATGAAGCAAAAGCTTTATTCAATCATCTTTCTTTCTATCCGGCAGTGCTCGCGCAAGTGCGGCAATGGTTTGAAGAAGAGGACCGTCCTGTGTACGAGCACCAACCCTGGTGCCCAGACACACACGCTGCCAGACAGCGCGTGTGCAGCCCTGCCGAAACCTGCCGGTCAGGAGTCCTGCTTCCTCAAACGCTGCCAGAAACAACGCAAGGTCCAGTGGTTTGTCTCCACGTGGCAGGAGGTAACTCAACAGCAGTTGTGAAGACTGTTATAGAAGCTAAACGAATGTTGATGTTAATAAGCTCTCTCTCTCTTCTCTGTTCCATGTTCAGTGTTCGGTAACTTGTGGCCGTGGCCATCAGGCGCGCTTCATCAAGTGTGCAGAGAAGGTGAGTATTCTGAGCACAATTCTCTTAGTTTGTTCATTTCTAAGTTTTCCGCTAATACATATCTTGGATTAAACTGTAAAAGATTCTTGAAGGTGTCACGATATCTTAGAGCTTTTGTGTTTTTTTTTGTTTTTTTTGTTTCTTTTTCCTAATAAAGGACACTGCAGGGAAGTATAGAGAGCTCGCACCCAAAAAGTGCCACCATGTCCCCAAGCCCACAGTGGAGCTACAGAGGCCCTGCTTCCTGGCGGAGTGTCCGGTCCACACGACCCCGCCAGTCCACCGGTGGAGGACGCATCACCACACATATCCGCCTCAGCCCCTCCCTTCATCTCGACCAGAATGGCACTTGTCTCCTTGGTCTCAGGTAAGGTAATGTAGCAGGCAGGGTTGCATAAGTGAAACGTGCTATTGCGGGTGCATTACGTTTTGAATGCTTCAGATTCATCACCAAGGCTTTGTTTCTTTGTACTCTACAGTGCACAGTGACATGTGGAGGAGGGGTGCAGGCCCGGGCGGTACAGTGTCTGGTCCAGGGGAAGCCTTCTTCAGGTTGTGCCCTACATCTTAAACCGGCAATGTCCCAGGCCTGCAACACCAACTTCTGTCCTCAACCTGAGAAAAAAGGTACATAATCTCTTACTCAGTGCAGCCTGAAAAAAGGTTCTCCTAAGGTGCTCATTTCCTAAACCATTTATCTTCCATGTTTTCCGCAGATGTTGCGTGCAGAGATTACTTCAACTGGTGTTACCTGGTGCCCCAGCATGGAGTCTGCAACCACAAGTTCTATGGCAAGCAGTGCTGCCAGTCCTGTTCCAATTCAAACCTATAATCTCACGAAGTGACTCAGTCTGTGATGCAGACAGACAGGTAGTTAGATAGTCAAGAGACTATATTTGGTGTCCATGCTTGAAAAGACGTGTTTTTGTTTAAAGCGCGCGGCGAGCACTGAGAAGCAAAGCACATTTCAATGGACGCGCAAGAGAGCTGCAGTTAGCCCTTTCTCCTTCCCGCGATGCCGGACATCTGGATATAAGAACTTGATGCTGACAGCACTACGCAAGAATGCGATCAAGAAAGAACAAATAAAGAGAGAGAGAGAGAGAGAAAGAGAAGGGAGAATTACGAGTAGGAATGAGCAAAACTGGAATCGTGATTAGAGCGAATGGGCTGACATCTCTATAAGAAACTGAAAACCGGAAAATTCCCAGCTTTGTTTTTATACTGTAACCGAACAGATCCGTACCCGGGACACCCGTATCTCTTAAGTCAACTGGACTCCAATGATGGCGAACCAACAGAGAGAAACTGCTGACGAGGTTTCAAGTACAGCCACACAAAAACACGTGATACGCCCCGGTCTGCACTGCAGTTCTTGATCAGTTGGAAACCCGGGGTCTAATAATGAAAAGGGATGTTTCAAAGAAGCAATTTTACCCCGAGCTTGATAAAAAAAACAAAAAAAAAAACTGGTTGATTTCCTCAATAGCTGGATAATAACAGACCACTCTGTGTTGTCATATAGACACAAAAAAAAACCTAAAGGAAACTCATCAAGAGCACCACACGTGAGATAACTATTCTGAGAAGGGACAAAGCTGTGCGAACTGGCTTCCACACTCAACGGTGCTACAAAGACGTTGCGTCGGTTTCAACGAATCAATGCTGGCGTCCTCAAGTTTCAGGAAAGAACAAACGTTTGACCCGTGTACAGTATTGTTTGTTTTATTTATTGGCTTTTCAATACAGCATTGCTGGAAGACTGTATTAATGAGCAGTATAAATGTGTCCTTTTTATTACTCTACCCCATTACCTTACGCTTTTGTATTACGTTTCATTACACGCTGATGAACCACACCTTTTTATGCAGAATGTGTCTTTTTATTTTGAGGAAGAAAGAAAAAAGAAGAAAGAAAAGTATGAGCATGTCGTTTGAAAAGTCACCGGCCCATATTTTACTGTCATTCATTATTATACAAAGCGGTTGTGTATTGCATGCATTGATATGGAAAGAAAAATGCATTACATTTTATGGTTTAAAAGCACTGACGGATTTTTTTTTTTGTTTTTTTTTAACAACTGTGTGTCATGACAGCTCCTCAGCCGTAGCATGAGCCTTGATTTTATTCCTTTTAGCTTACTTCTGACTGAATTTCATCTTACAGGGGTGGACAGGGGGGTGAAGCTTTAAACGCTAAATGGATTCTTGCAAAGTGGAAAAAGGCTCAGGAAGGAAACTTGATCTCTATTTTTGCCATACATCTTCAAAATGGTGCTGCCATCGTGCCCTGACAGAGGATTTACCTTTTGAGCATATTATTAACATCGCTATCATTATTGTTAACATGTTTTTTTTTGTTTGTTTTTTTACCTCCTCAAAAACGGGCTGGACTGTTGTTTTGCATATCTGTGACAGCTGTAATGTCCATTTGTAAATTTAAACATATCTTAACAGCCATTGCCTCCATCCACTGTCTTTCTTTTCAACATACTGTACGCGCATTGACATGCTCTTCCTCGTCGCCTCACGGACGGATTAAAACCAAATTCTCGCGCAATGCTCTCTCAAGATATTGCTAGGGAATCTATAGATGAGACTAAATTAAAACAGTTGAGTCGTAAAACCAGACAGTTTTAGTGTCTTTCAGCTTATTATTTTGGCGTCAACTAGCCATATTAAAATACTGCTTAGAGCTGCTTTAAAGTGGTGCAGGACAGTCTCCCCCTTCTGGCAGAGAAGCCTGCAGTTACAGTTCCTTACTTCCTCCTCTTATTAAAGGCTCTCCAACAAAGAAAAGCCCCCATCAGTGGCAATCAGTGTTTGTCCTCAGTTTCTTTTTTAGACTGTAATTTGTTGTATTTTTACTGTTATCTGGAGCATCACCACCAGAGATGGTAAATTACTGAGCCCTAGTTGCTCTTGTTTGTCCCTGATGAAGGGGATTAACCCAAAGGCATCTACCACAAATGCTGAACACTTCCTACTGTCATCACTGCTGGCTGACGTTAATCACATAAGTGCTGAGGCGTGGGAACGTGACCACAGACAACTGATTTAAAACTCGTATATTGTGGAACACAGAGAGGAGCCATGGACTAATGGTTGCAGGAGTGGACTAGGCACTGTAGGGTCACTGGTTTGAATCCCCTCTCAAGGGACCCCCATCTCAAACGGTTTTCCAGGCGCCTTGTATGGCTGCCTGCTTCTCCAAGTGTGCTCACTACTGTCTGTGTACAATGTGATGGGTTAAACCCATCAGAACATATCCTTTGCATGTGAACATTACACTTTACATTTACAACAAGATGTCCTTGGCACAAATGAGCTTAATCAGCATGTTTGCTTTGTGGATTTAGCATGTGTCTAGCAGGTATAGTTCTAATATTCTTCACTGGATTGCTTCTCACATGCGTCAGGACTGTACAGTTAACGCTGACAATATTGACGTGTTCTCCCTGTGCGACTGATCCACCGGCACCATATTACACATCATCTCATAGTAAAACCCAAGAGAAATATGATTAAAAGACAGCACGCTGGGGCGTAATGTCAACCTCTCTTTTTCTGCATGCGATGGAGTGGAGCACATTAGCCATGGCTAGCAGCAACGCCAATGTGGTATTAGCCATTTCAACGCCTATGACATATTCAGTCTGGGCTTTACTCTGTAGTCGTTTCTCAACAAGTCAACCATTGTCATAATCCCTGCGGCAGAGCCGTACGGAGAGTCAGAGAGGAAAGAAGACTGTGTGGAAAAAAATAGCAGCAAGAATTGACATAAGAGGCAGGACATCTATGTATTTGGTGTTGTCAGAGAAAAATGCTGCGAGAAAGAGGACGATTAAGAGGGAGGCAGAGGTGGATACGGTGAGAAAAGGCGGCTTTCATCCCTGTCAGCCACTTGTCTGCAGTCGCTTTAGAGTTTGCCAGCTCTGGGCTCTGTGTTACTCTGTCTCTGTGAGGCAGCGGGTGAAGACACCGAGTTGCTGAATAAATGTAGGCCAGTGGAGCAGAGTTGTGATTTGTGTTTACAAGTGAACGTCTCAGCGATGCAGAGCAGCCTTATTAATTAATGCCAGTTTGGTGACTAATCCCTTCAAGTGTGTGGAATGTACTGTCATTAGCCTTTGCATTTCAGTCAAGTCATAACTCAGAAGTCTTAGAGGAGGGAAGAAAAACAGAAGAAACAAAAAAAATATGTAAAACATATACACCCATCCGTAGCCTGACAACGTGAGTTTGACTGTTATTAAATACCGTGTCAGTACTGGTTTGAGAAACCTCTCCTGCAGGCGACCAGTTTTGTTGTAATATGTTATCAAGCCATGTGCCTCCACTCTTTTCTGTATTTACCAATAACACGCCTTATTTTCAATACGGTAAGTCCAGTGTTACTGTATTTGCAGATGACAGCCATAAATAATTGTGCGTATACTGATATAAGTGAACACAAGGAACACTAGTATCAATCAAATTCTTGCAGTCATCATGGGAGAAACTTACTGAAAACGTTGTCAAGACAGTGGTTACAGGATTATCAGTCATCAGAAGATGCCCCTATTAGCTTACCCTTGTCAGTGCTAGAGGTGCAGACCAGTGATTGCTGCTCAAAGGTCTAGTCTAGGTTTGTAACCGCAAATACCAAACTGACGTCAAAGAACTAGAACGAAGGTCGACTGGCAATTAAGCTCGACTGTGGCGCGCCTTACGTTGCCGTGTCTGGGCCAAGACCGCGTCCGACGGCTAACTCGTCACGTTACATTCTGCTCCTGTGTGAGAGGAAATATCTCTCGGTATGTCATTCAAAAAGTGAAACAAGAATATCTAGAAAACAAAGCTGAAATGAGGGACTTGTTGGTTTTGTTGAAAAATCTCCGCCACTCGTCCAAGTAGCTCCTTCAGTTCTAAATAAGGGTTGACTAGGGTTGTTACAGAACCTAGTCATGAGAGTTTCAGGTGGGCACCACCCGCAGAAGATCTTAATTGAGCCCCAAATCTCCACTCGTCGTTTAGAACTGAAGAAGCTGCTTGGATGACAGTGGTGAAAGATCTCCAAGGAACCCTACAAGTCAAGTTGCCTTTGTTACAGCTTTGCTTTTTTTGAAGACACCATGACACAGAAGACTGAGAACCTTCACAGGCAGAATTTCTAGGACTATGGACATACGGTCACATGGATCAGCTGGTCTTCTGTTTCTTCATTTCAGAAAGACATACTGTGGGGAAAATAATCACACACAAAAAATGATAATTCACTAGCTGCTGAAAAGTCGTCCAGAGTCGTAAGATAACAGCCAACAGTGCTGGCCGTGTCACAGAAACTAGCGCCTGCAGTCGCTAACTCGCAGCCCAACAGTGGGCAACGGGTCATTGGTGTGGCATGTCATGGCCCTAAAGCAACTATCACTGCACCCAGTAACGTGAGTTTAAACCCTGACAACCTCAAGAAAAAAAATCCAACCACACAAGAAGGGAGGGATTAGGAGGATGAAGCATTTTGTTTATACAGAGATAGTGATCAGACAAATGCTTCCTGCAGATAACAGAGAAGATCCAGACAAATCTGGCAAACATCTAATATGTTACCTAGCTCATGTCAGGTAACAGAAGAAATTATCTGTCAAAGACAGGCATGAAAAGAACTTGCACGACCTTCCACTTTAAAGAAACTATGCTATCTCTGACTGCATCTGTTTGGAGGGAGTTGGCTCTTTAGCCTCGAGGCTACACTCGGAAAGTTCATCTGAAGTTACAGGGTTATCATCTTTCCATCAGGATGCACCTACAGCAATCCCAGCATCGTTAGCTGTTTTCTCTCAGCTATTGGAATCTAAGCCTGCCAGCACAGAATTAAGAACCAACTGGGACACAAAGAAAACAGAAAGTCTCCATTTATTTCAAAATATGTTAAATTCGCTGAGATAATGACCTCCAAAGATCTTTTGAAAAGGCAAATGATTTATTGAATCTTTCCAGGGGGTTTTATGAGCACCGAGTTGCAATAAATTAAGTTTAATGCAGTGACACAGTTGGGTTTGAGGCAAAACCATCTGACTTTGGCCTTGATCCCAAACAGAACCGCAATATCTGCATCGTTCCCCCCTGCCATGAATAAGTGCACACAAACAGCTCAGCACTTTGTTATTCAGACATGGTCTTCAATTTAAGTGGAAAATGGACATTTTTCTGAGTGTGTGTGTGTGTGTGTGTTAGAGAGAGAGAGAGAGAAAGTCAAAGCTGATAATACAACAGCACCCTCTGGTGACTATGTGTAGAGATTGAAAACTGAAACTCACTGAACACATTAGCGCAAAAGAACAACTAGGAAAGGATACGCTCCACTTCCACTATGTCTGAGCAGGCCCAGCGATCCATGTCTCAATTTTGGGTTTGCCTACAAGAACAAAGCAACAATGGGGAGGAAAAAAAAGGTAGTTCCCTGACCGGGAATCGAACCCGGGCCGCGGCGGTGAGAGCGCCGAATCCTAACCACTAGACCACCAGGGACTATGTCAACAGAAAAAAATTTGTCAACAAAAGTGACACACAACACCGATACATAATTGTGATCTGTGGGTCTAGAGACGCTATCATCTTTCATCTCCAGTTACCATCCCGAACTGTGATCCTAAACCTCACACGTATTAAAGATTTGTCGCACTACCTGGTGACCAGTTCAGAGGAAATACCTCTTTTGTATGCAGTCTATGGGCAATACCCAGGATTTAACAGCAGATGTCGCCATTCGAGCTCCAGCCTTCGATACTTTCATTTTCAGCACAGTTGCTTCCTAGTGATTCCGTTTCAAGAAGCTTTGTTATCACCATCACTAGATAAAAAAAAATCTAACAACAGTAAACTGTATAATGTGAATAAAAATGGTCATACGGACCCAATACACGATACACGACAGTGTGTGTGCAAGCGGTGCAAGTCTGTCAGTCATGCCCACAGACTGTATATGGTCATACCACACAATGCCTGTAGTAAAATCAAAAAGAACTCAAAAAAATCATATTTAACACAGAAGAAAAAAATACAAATGTAACCATGTGTACTACTTAAATTGTATTGAATTCACGCACGATTTTAAATACGCATGTTATATAGCAAAGCGTTCATGCTTTCAGGCATTTCGCGGACCTCCCCTAGCTGCCGGGGTCCTAGCTAACTTGGGTCCTTGGTCAACGTGGGAGACGCGAAAATGAGAAGTTGTTTTGAACCTGAGTGGAATTCGGGATATCGAGACATGGTCGTCAGTTTTCATTAAATAGGATCGCGGCCGCGTTTGTTTCGGTGTAATTTGTTTTACCATGATGCCAGGGGACAGTCAGTCCAAAACGGTCGCAATCGCCGCGGACGCGACGGTTGGAAACTGTCAAAACTGCTCTGTTTTGCACCAGGTCAGATATGCGCTTCCTATCAAGTCAATTAAAATGTCATGTTTCATATTTGAAGGGTGAATATACTAGCCCCGTAAGATTGTAACATTATTCTTGTGTTAATTTAATTTAATTTAATTTTACCATCTCAAGTTAAAGCGTTGGCAATGACGAATGTCCTTGTTTGTTTTGTTTTTGTCTCTCTTCTTCCTGTCTATTATTTTGACAGAGTCTCACAGAGTACGTCTCGTCGTTTCTGGCCCTGAAACAGAAGATAACGGTTTCCGAGTGAGTATTAACGAATTATGATGATCACCATGGTAACGGGTCACGACGCAAAAAAAAAAAATCTACAGTTGACAAAGTCTTGACAAGTTGGGTCAGCTACTTAAAATAAATCTAATACGGGACAACATTTAGGGAACAAACAAAGCTGCAGTTCTTCTACGGGACAAGAAGCAGGTATCAATTGTTAGCGATCAAGCTAAGTTTATACGAATATAAGTTTATAAGTTAATTTATTCGCCAACGTTTTTTTTGTTTGTTTGTTTGTTTTTTGCTTAAAGGATAAGCGCAAATGTAAATGTTTTAACAGTGTATTTCTGAATAATACTCACAATTTAAATTTATTATTATACTGACACACGATGTAGACTTGTCTGTCCTTGCTTTGAAAACTACCTGAGGTGTTAAGTGTCATTATGAGAAGTAGCTATGAAATGAGTTAATGTTGCCTTCATGTTCTGTTATGCAGTGACACAATCAGACTTCAACAGCAGCTGGAGGAGCTGCAGGTCCGGTTGGTTACTCTGCAGAAAAAGACTGCGGACTACGAGTCGTTGCAAGCGGAACTGGAAGAAAAGAGGGTATGCATTTATTCGCCTCTTCTCATTATCAGCGCACCACAGAATCGACTGAATTTTGCAACGATGGTAACGCATTCACAGTGTATTTTTTTTAATTTTATTTTATAGGCCGCACTTAAAGCATATGGACAGCTGTCTGAAGTGACGGAAACACTGAAGCAGGAAAATGAAAAGGCAATGGCAGAGTAAGTGGTCGCATTCATGACAGTGCAAATTTGGTGTCGGTGTTTGTGTCGGCTAAATATTAACTTGAATTTTCCATATCTGGCAGGAATAAGAAGCTTGAAGAACAGCTGAAGAGTATCAAAGGTACTTGGCAGTCATGTGCTCTGCATTTTACTTGGTGGTACGTGGTGAATAATCATTTGTTGAAATGTGTTTCTAATGCTTAGATTTGACGGAAACGCAGTCACTTGAAAATGCACAGGTGAAGAGGGAAAAGGCTGTTGTTGAAAACGATTTGCTGAAAACTCAGGTATGCGAACGCGTTTCAGATCTCATTTGATTTCCTGTTATTTACTTTGCTTCTGTGTTGATGTTCACTGTGTATTAATTATTTACAGGCCGCTCTAAAGGATTATGGACAGCTGTCTGAAGTGATGGAAAAACTGAAGGAGGAAAACAGCAAGGCGATGGCAGAGTAAGTGATAGCACTGATCATGGCAGTGCAGATTTGATCTTGGTGTTTGGGGTAAAAGTTTAACTAGTATTTTCTGTATCTTTAGGAATAAGAAGCTTGAAGACCAGCTAAAGTCTGTGAAAGGTATTTTACAATTACACGCTGTAAATCTTGCTTGTTTGTTGAAAATGATTGTTAAAATGTGTTAAATGCTTCTCTAATTGTGTTATAAATTGTCTTTCAACACTTAGATGTGACAGAATCACACGCTCTTGAAAATGCACAGCTGAAGAGGGAAAAGGCTGTCGTGGAAAATGATTTGCTGTTCACCCAGGTAAGCAAAATAAATAAAACTCATCTGACTGCTGTAATTTCTTAATTGACAAAATATTGGCCATTATTCCAAAAAGATTCACACAGGTCTTAAATGCGACACGGGACACATTTTGATGTGCGCCTTGATTTTCCCTTCTGCAGGCATCCTTGAAGAAATCTCAGGCACAAGCAGACCAGGTTCCAAAATTAGTGGAGGAGAATGCCAAGTTGGCAAGCATGTAAGAATTTACACTTAATGTGCTGTTTCATATCGTTTTCATTCGTCAAAAATATATTTTTGTTTTTTAGTAGTCTTTGTTGTTTGTGTAAAAATCTCTTAAAGCTATGGTTAAAGCTTCCATGCTTTCTCATTCACAGAAAGGACAGCCTTGAAAATAAAGTTCGACTGCTGGAAGGTTGGCATTAAAAATCTGATTTTACTCAGTTTGAAAGATTATGTCATGTGCTTACGTATCTTTTGTTTACATGACAGTGATCGTTTGGGTGCTTATCTGTCCTTACTTTGGCTTTCTTCCAGACTCACTATGCAAACAGAATGATCAAATATCCCAGCAGACCAAAAAGATGATCCTGCTAGAGAGAAATATTTATGACCTCCAGGTGCAGTAAGGTCTTAAATAAATGTGAAATTGAAGAAGTAATGTTTTAATGCTGTTGAACTAACTTTTCTCTGTTTATGGTGTCAATTATTTTACAGGTGAGGCTGAGGAAAATGGAAAGAGAAAGGAGTAAAGGTAAAAACAAAAAAAAAAAATTACAAAATTCACTATAAAAGAGGGACATTCATGATATACCATAGTTAATTTCACAATTTTTCTTCATCCATTCCTGACTTTAAATATTATTGAAATGTAAATATTGTCTCTGTGTTATTTTTCAAAGAATACAGGAGCGCAGCAACTCAAGCAAGTGCACCTGCGGAGCCTAAAGTTGACAAAAGTATGCAGTAGGTTTTACTTATTATTCATTAAATTCATTCGATGAGCTAAACAACCTTAGAAGGCGACTGATTTTTACTGTTTTTTTTTTTTTGGTGTGTATTTCAGAAAAGTTCCGGATGCTTCTGGAGAATTTGTGGGAATGCGTAGAGGCAGAAGAGGAGCAGTCAGAAAACCCATGGCTCTTTTCAGGTGCGTCATGACTCAGCTTTGTTGTACTGTATATTTTTTTTGTTTTGTTTTGTTTTGTTTTTTTACATCTGTCTGTTTTGTTCTTGTAATTTCAGAGTCTGGTCACAAGCGACCATCCCCGTCTCCGCAAAACGGGCCGCACCCCCGTCCGACTGAAATGTCCCCATCTGCTTCTTACAAGATCAGGGAATCCCACATTCACAAAAAGGAGACAAAGTCTACTTCTGTGGAATTAAAATCGTCTCCTCAGGCACAGAATGCAGTCAAGCTCCAAGAGTCACATCAGTGCTCAAGTAGCAAGAAGCGAAAAGACAAGAGGAAACGGTCACCCAAGGAGAACAAAACTAATGAGTCGCCTGCTGAAACCGACAGCTTTGCAGTGTCTCTTGAGGAGATAATGAAACTCTTTAAACCTATTGATCGCTGCATATCTCCACTACCAGATTCGGTGAGAATTTGACCGTATTTAACATGGATAATTTCTTATTAAGTTATGTAATGTTTTCCCTTGAAATGTATCATTTGAAGACCTTTAAAGCAAGCGTAGTTTTCTAATTATATACCATGTCTAGACAGTTGCTTTCCAAATGTAATATTGTGTCATCATATTTGCTAGTTAACTATTTAATTGTTTTTTTGAATACCTCAGACATTTATATGGTGAAAAATAAGTGACTACTTTATTCTTTTTATTAAAGTTTAGTTCCTTTTTAGGCTGTGGTGGGCAGAGTTTTCACCTTTTTAAAATGTCTTTCAGGACTCCTCCATGGACATAGATGGTGAAGAAAGGGAAGACCCTCCTGAACCCTCTTTGGACTCTTCTCTTCTTCAACGTGAGGAGCCTATAACAACATCCCTCTCAAGCCAGAAGAGTCCAAAATCTTGTGCACTTCCAACAGAAGAGAGTGTGGACATGCCAGAATTCACCACACAGGAAGGGGAACAGATTTCCAGTCAAGCAGACTCAGAAGACTTGGGACAAACTGGTAACATGGCTGAAATGAAGGACAATACCAGTACAGATGACGGAAAAATGGAACCTCAAAGTGACAAGCCTACTGAGCATGAGCCACCGTCTGCGCAACTGACAACAGCACCATCAACTTCTTCCTCATCTGACATTGCAGATTTGGTTGAGGTTGTCCCGTTGACTTGCAAAAGTCCAGAGCCAACCTCTACCGTGGATGCTAATAGCAGCATCTCTGAACCTGAAAATGTTTCAGGAGAGGCAAAGGATGATCTGCCTGAAACTGCTACCAAGATGGATGTAGACCCAAGCAGTAGTGATGTTACTGATGCTAACACAGTCACTCCTGAAGGTGGTCAGTCACCTAGGGGAAACGATGCCGCTGTAATCTCTGAAGACACACAAGATGCAGAGCTAGTTACTTCTTCAACACCCACTGACGCCCTGACAGATACTACAGACACAACTAAAGAAAATAATCAGGGTTGTTGTTTAGAACGGGACAGTGAAGACGTTACTGAATTTAACACCCAGGAGGAGAATGCAGTGTCTGTCTGCAAAGACACAGGGATGCCAAAACCGTCCCCCTGCTCATCGAGCAGCAGTGACGGCATCAGTAGTGTCTCGCATAAAAATCTCGAAGAGAGGCTGGAAAATGATGCACCCGTCAACTTGCCAGATGAAGATGGGATTGTAGCTCAAGGGCCTGGAGGAGTTGACGCAACAGATTCACCTTCTGAGTATATTGGCGATGATAATCCACCGCCTGGTAATGAGTCTCCTGTGTTGAAGGAGGAAGATGGTGAGTCCCACACTGACCAGGAGAGTGATCCAGCAAGTGTTGAAACTCCTTCAAAACCGGTTGTTGACGTAGAGACACTGAACAGCCAAGCAGTGCCTGATTGCAAACCTTCGATTTCTGACTCCCAAGAGACAAACACTGTTAACTGTGAAATTTTGAGAGAAAATACACATTCTGTTTGTAGACAGTTGAGTCCTTTAGGTGTCTTACCAAATGTGCAATCTCCCCCAAACCCAGAAACGCAGAATCAAGACAGTAGCACAGGACACCTTTCAATGAACAAAAAAACATCAGTTCCAAATTTAGAAGAAAAGGGCGTCATTGAAAAGGACACAGAATCCTCTCAGGATAGAATAACTGCAGGTAGTACACATGTGATGAGAACGGAAGAACCTACCCCAGAGGCAAGTTCAACTACAGAGTGTTTAGGCGACGCTCGCCATGAAATGGGTCCTCCACTTCCTCCTCTCCTGACCCCTCTGAGCACACCTCCAAAGGCAGGCAAATCGATCAACCCAAGGCAGGCCATTGGGAAGCTCTTGTTTCCCTCACCCCTGGATGGATTGGCTTCCCCTACCACTCCTGTTCACGCCCACCTGACACCCAACGGTCGTCAGCAGAGTTCTTCATCCCTGAACAGCCCCCTTCCTCTCAACGGAGTCCCCTCCTCGCCGCTTCAGTTTGGCTCTGCCACTCCAAAACACGCGGTGCCGGTGCCTGGTCGCCTGCCCATGGTGGCAATGAATTCCTCCCCGTCATCTTCCGCCAGTTCATCGCAGGAAAATTCCATGAGGATTCTTGATACCATGTATCCAGAACTTTCTGCTCGTGCCCGGACTCTGAGCATTCTTAGAGGCAATGTCGGTCTCAACATATGTTCATCAGAGAGTGGGTCATTATCCGCAACGACTGACTGTCAGATGTCTGGCTTTAAGACTATCAACTCCACTTCAACGGCCTTCACCAAGACCGACACGAGGGGAGAAAAAAGGTCTGCTGTCAGTCTCCTTCAGCCTAAAAGCAAATGTCCCAGGCTTGATAACTGCTCTGAAAGTGGCACTCAAAAGCCGGCGGCTGTCTTCTCCTCAAGCAGTGGAGATGGTGCCACTTCACCTCAGACTGTCATTCCACTCAAAAATGAGACGGCTTCTTCTGCCATGGGAGTAGGAGAACCTGTTGGGCAAACTCTCATTGTGGACTCTTTAAAGAAAATTAAAAGACAGTGCTTTTGTCTGCTGCCTGTGATCCGGGGGCACCTGTTCACCGGATTGCTGCCCAAAAAGCCTGTTTTGAGAGATGAGGAGAAGGAGGTCATCGCTGAGATTTGCCAAAGCAGCTTGGTAAGTTAACTTGTTTATTGTTCTTACATATTTAACCTTGTACTGACTTCATTCTGACCCCTTTGATTGCTTTGCTGTTTATTATTCTGGCATGAGTTACTTAGTAAATTATTGAATTGCGATGACGTTCGCTCACATATGTGGAAATAATCACTCCTTATCAATAACTGGGATGGAAATTCAAGACTTCTGCTTTGTTTGTTAATTGACTGCCGTTGAGCGGATTTGGTAGCCTGGCTGACGCGACTGCACATCTCAATGAGATGCTGGTCTGGAAACTACGTGTTCATTTTCTCGTATTTGAGGCGTGGTTTTACAAATGCCTAGAGCCGTTTATTGGGCGCTACGAATGTCTATCAATTGCATGGTAATTCCCATGCTGCCTTGCGCGCGATTCATAGCCAATCGTATCAGTTAT
>JASGAT010366811.1:2439-13859 GCA_030220025.1 Chelon auratus | reverse complement strand
AAGGACATACCGGAGTCTTAGCACGACGTCCATATAGTCGGCGTGTCCAGCATCCACCAGCTCCTTGGCGACATGGACGCCACCCGCGAGGACGTCCACCTTCCAGTGTGTGTTCGACGCGAACTCCCTGAAGAAGATCTGGAGGTCCCTCTGGTACAAGCACTGCTGGAGGAAGAGCACCGCCTCGTCGCTCCACTGTCCGTCCACTCCGACTGGCTTCACTCCTCTCAGGGTGCAGGGGTAAGCCACCTTTGGGAGTTCTGCCATCTCCGCTGGAAGCCTCTTCAGCCTGAAGCAGTCATCGGACGGGATACATTCATAATGACCATAATCCACCAGGTTGAGGACCACCGTGGAGTCGGCGTGAACGATTTCAGCCCTGCACCACTTCTTCTTGGACTCGGACTTTAACAGGCAGCCAGCGCTGGGGACGAGGTGGGCTTCAGGAAGAGGAGACATCTGCCCGGGCAGGTCGTCCAACGCGATGGACACTTTGCTCATGATTAGAAGCAAGTCTTCAAGGACGATGCAGAATTCAAATGGAGTTGTAACGGCAGCAGCAAAGCCACAGTAAGGTTTGTCGGTATCAACAGGAGCAAAGACAAGTTCCTGAGGAGGGTTTGTGTCTAAGGTAGAACCGCTTTCTGAGCTTTCAGCAGGTGAAGGAATCGTCTCTTCATTTTGCTCCGGTGCGGCTTTGACTTGACGGACGAGCAACTGTTCATTCAAGACTATTTCAACCATCCAAAGGTTGTCGGCTTCAGAGTATTGCGCAAAAACCAGCTGGACTTCTTTACCGATTACGGGTTGGAGAGTTTCACACCACATGTGAGCATCCTCTTCCTCGCTCAGCTCACACCCGATCACCTTGCATAACACTGCAAGGTCTGGGATTTTCATCAGGTCGCTGAACTGTTGTCGGAGCGAGCCGCTTGGAATTTCTTTCACTGTTCCATGATCCACCAGGAAGACGGTACATTCTTCCTCATTTAGATGCTGAACGACGGCCCTTTGCCACTTGCTGTCTTGGCCCTGCACCAAAACCTCGAGCCCTTTTTTGACGTCGCCTTGCGCCACCACCTTGCACTTGTATAGGTTGCCAGCAATGCGTCTTTCCAAAGCTGTGAGCAAGTCATTGGTCCGAGTGAGCCTCACGTAAAAACTACCATCACTCCGGACTGACAGAACGACTCCCTTCTCTGCATCTTTGACTTTAACAGGTATGAGCTCGTCTGTATAGTCTGAGATCACTGTGACACAGGAGGTTTTTGTCGGCTTCTTTTTTTTATTCTTCTTATTGAAGGCTGTTCTTCTGCCACGCCGGCAGCATTTCACATTCACTTTGGTCAACTTTGTGACAGGTGGTGGTTTCGGTGTCAACTTATCACCTTCAACAGTAGACATCGTTCTTTCGTACTCGCTTATCTCATTCTTGTACGCTTCTTCTTTGAGGTTGTTCTGCTCACTGGATCTTGGCTTGTCTTCGGTTTCACATGAACTCGTAGGAGACTCTTCTTCCTTTTGTGTTTCAACCGCCGCTTGAAGGTCAGCTTCTCCATCAACGATCTCAACCTTGACTTTCCAACGAGTTCCATACTCACGGACAAAGTCAACCCTGAGCGGCTTCTCCATTACAGCATCAGTGAAGGAAGCGTCGTTTTCATACATGCTCGTGTCCAGCAGTGAGCATTCTATGCTGAATCTTGGTTGAGACAGATATTCCTTTGGTATGGAGTAGATCTTTTCCTGCCCTACGACCGCCCAGTTCCCATAGTCCACAAACTCAACTCTGAAAGAGGAATTACCTTCGTAGGTCTTCACAAATGAACGATACAGAGCGCCATCCTCCTCATACTCAGCCAGAACAAGGTCACCGATTTTCACCGATGTGGTTGTCTTCAAGGAGTCCCTGAACTCACCCGAGCTCAGATTGTTGTGCATTTCCAAGATGGCAGGTTCGTCCTCGGACAGCTGAAGGAAAAAGGTGTGAACTGAGTCAATGTGTGAGACGAAACACTTTGCCTCCATGCCTGCAGTCACGTTCTTCTTTGGTAAACACAAGAGCTGAGGGGTCTCCGCTTCCTTCCTGTGTCGTGGTGGATCTGGCTTTGTATTTCGGTTCTCTTTAGGTCGTTCTACCCGAGAGGTGTCGTGTGCTTTTACAGGTGAAACTTTCTTCAAATTCTCATTGTGTTGCTTTATCCTTGTGTACATTTTCTGAGGTCTCCCACGTGAAGGTGTTTTCGTGTTTTCATTTTTAGAGGCTCTGTTGGCAGTGGGAGATTTTGAAGACGGCCTCTTAGGTTGACAGCTGCACCTGACCGAAGTATTTGGAGATCTTCTTTCGTCAGTACTTTTACTTCTCTTTGTGCAGCTCATGTCGAATGTAACTGCAGTCTTTGGTTTGCGTGAAAGGCTAAGAATGAGCTCCTTTACCTTCTCGTTGATGCTAACCTCTCCATCAAACAGCTCGACGTCAAACGAACCATCTTCGTTCTTTCCAAGTATGACGGCTCTCACTGCTTTGTTGAGGACCGCGCCGTGAAGCCATTCCTTGGCATCTGCGTAGAGCTCTTTTTTGGACACTGAACTGAGGCTACATCTTAGCGCCTGCATCGGTGTGTACAACAAATCCGCAGAGTCCCTGGGAATGAACATGACGTTGGTTTTCTCTGATATATTTGTGTTTCCATAATCCACAAAGAACACACTGAGATGCAAAGGCGACTGAACGGGATGCACCACGCCCCTGTACCATTTGCCGTCAAAGTACTTCGCCAGACAGAGCTTCTTCACAACAGCTCTAGTACTGGCTTGCATCATTTTTTCACTCTCCTCTGAGATTTTCTTTTTGAGCTCTTCACTGATTTCACAGTTTCTCTCAAGGTGGCAGTACACCTCCCACTGACTGTCAACATGAGTGACGCAGACCTCTACTTCATTTCCGGGACTTAGATCGTATGGAGAGTAGACAAAAGATTCAGGAAACACTTCTGACGGCTGCTTTGTCAACGTCACTCCTCTCGCCAGGCCCTGTTCTTTGAGTGTAACTGTTACGCTCTGATTGGTTTGGGTGTTGTGCAGGTCAACAACATTGAACAGGCCCTTGTTTGTCACATTTAACTGGGAAACAACTTGACATTTTAGACCATCCGCGCTGTTGAGGACAAAATCTTTCAGCGAGTCACACGCCCTTGGACTCCAGTCCCCATTGTTCTTGGCGTCAGTCGGTTCGATCAGGTTGTAAAGGCTGCACCTGAAAGCTTGCTCTTCCAAACAAACATACCCCGGCATTATTGCCTGAAGATTGCTCTCAGAGACTTGAATGGTAAAGCCAAAGTCAACCAACATAACTGTTGCGTTACCTGGCTGTCTTGCTGTGATAAGGCCCCTGTACCATCTCCCATCTTGAGGTGACTTGGCAACGCAACACAAGTCTCCAGATTGGAGGGGGACTGTGTGAGTCGAGTAGTGTTGCTGAACCTTTTCCATCAGTTCCTTTAACGGCAGAGCCTTATCTTGAGGCTGGCACCAGAAATCTGATGGAGAGCTGATGTAAGAGCAGCAGACAGCAAACTCACAGCCGGGTTTGATGCTTAAAGCTTTGAAGCTAGCAGGGCCTTGAGATTTCTCAGTTTCATTTCCTTCCTTATAATCATCCCATTGCTCTGAGTGCCTTGTTTCTTCTGTCACATGTATGTTATGTTTCACCACAGGCTCTATGGGCATGTATTCAGCTTGCTTGGAAGAGACCAGGAGTTCAGTGATACTCCGACTGTCGTCACTTCCCATCTCAAAGAGGTCAACGACAAATTTGTTTTTTCTCATCTGAACCACGTGGACGAGCAAGGCTTTGTTTGACACGGCTCGTTTGAAAAAGTCAGACATGGCGCTGGTCCAAACGTCCTCCAAGGGTAAAACATTAACAAGAGTACAGCACATGGCGAACGCCGATTTGCTGGCAAATGTCTCAGGTATGTTCTTGATCAACATGTATGGCACTTTTTCAATGTTCCCAAAATCAATGAAGAGAACTTCAGCTCCATGCTCAAACGTGTCCGTCACTACACCCCTGTAGAAATGCATGTCTTCCTCATAAACTGCACAGCACAGCGCCCCAAGCTCGGGATTCGAGAGCACGTCTCCGTGTAGCTTCGCTTGGCTGAAGTGGTCTGCCATTTTTGTCATCATATCTTGAAACTCATCGTTGCGTTTCTGTGTTCTGATCCAGAAGTGGTTTGGATTCTGCACATGTTCAACGTAACCCACAAAGGCAGAACCTACTTGCACCTCTTCCATTTCCACCAGCGTGTCCATAGATTTGCCAATGATTGTCTCACAGTACAAGTAGCCGCCCTGAGGTAACAAATTTTTTTTTTCTGCCTCAAAAACTGCCTCAACCTTCTCAGAAGGAAGCTTTTGAATTGGCCCTGGTTGCTTCGCATCATTATCTTCGACACCAAATACAGTGATAGAGTACAGATGCCGTTCTTCGTCAAAACTACTGATCTCCACATCTAACACTGCTCCAAGCAAGCCTGCCTTGAGGAAAGCCAACTGCTGGGTTTCAGGCACATTGCCGTGACCAAATAGTGAGCATGGGAATGCCATGATGGGTGTTGAAAAGAAATCCAGGGGCAACCTGTGGACGTTTTCCACTTTGACAGTTTCAAAGAATCCGTAGTCAATAAACAAAACTCTAATTTGAGAGTTGACTGGAAGAAACTGCACAAAGCCTCTGTACCATTTCCCATCTTTGCGTTTCACTGAGCAAAGTAAACCCAGGTTCTCTGGAGTTTTCTGATTGCGTTCCTTGGTTCTGTCTTCACAAATCACTTGCAACTTCTTTGACATCTCCCAAAGGTCTGTTTCCGTACTGGCCATCTGACAGTAAAACAGCCCAGGGTTGACGGCAGCAGTCACTCGGACTTTAGCACGTGTCCCGCAACTCAATCTGGGCATACAGAACGTTAAGATGTCGTCATATCCCTGCAAACTGGATGATTTAAAGCAAAATTCTTGTCCCCTTGACTTTTCAAGGAGTAAGTCAGGAACTGGTTCTACGTTTTGTTTGAGTGGAGCCTCTGTGAGCATCTCAACCAAGAGTAAGAAAGTATCCGTGTCCACATGCCTCCCGAAGCCATGTCTAACGAGGTCGCTGCTGATGTCAGGGGCTTCCAATAAGAGGACTTTGTGAGGAAGCAGTGCTTGAATGTAACCTGTGACATTTCTTCCCACCTGGCTTGAGAAGTACTCCTCCACTACAGAGTGGCAACTACTTTGAAGCAGCAGCACGTTCGCAAGAAAGCCGGAAACTATTTTTGGAGGCAGCATGAGCAAGTCGCTTGAACACGAAGAAATGTGGGCGGCGTCGACACTCAAGACGTTACCGTGATCTATGAGGAAAACATCAAACAGGTCCTCCTTTCGGTTCTGAACTCGTCCTCTGTACCAGCGGGCTGACATCAAATCTTCTACGAGGCAAAACTCCCCGACATCCAGTGCAGCCTCGGTCTTTGGTACGTTCTGTATTGCGCCCTGCAAGATTTTATAGTCCAGTTCACATATAGTAAGGTACTGTGCCTGGAAGTGTATCAGGGTGGCTTCAGGGTTCCAGTCCAAGTGAGTTAACTTGAGGTCCACTGACCAGAGGGGACATGGTGTCAATGGACCTGAATCGTGGGACCTGTAAATTAAAGTGGCTTAAATTAACCTTAAATAAACCTTCAATGATATGTACCTCTTCGTCTGCTGTTATATCTACAGTAAGGTAATAAAAACTGCTGAAAATGTTTTATATAAACTTAATTTCAAGTAACTAAAGCAAATTGGCCATAACTGATCTTGTTGCTTAAGATGTCATTCTGTGCCGGCTACCAATCACAGTCAAAAAAGAACCCAAAGTATATTTTTTGCCATGTGTAAGAGCATACCTGCAATTTTTTAATTGCTTTACTTACTTTCCATGTTTAGAGCCCAACACCGACTGCATGGCAGGACATCCAGGAAGAGTCATATCCAAAACAAAACCTGAGAAAATAAGTACCTTAATGTATAAGATAAGCTTAAAAACCTATTGCCACTGTGCCACTGTAATTAAGTCAAATGTGATAGAATAAAAGTATGTCTTTAGATTATGTGTAATTTATGATTCAGTAAAATATAATCATATCTGCTATCCATTGGAAAAACGTCCATTAAACAGCATGGAAATCAGTGCAATAAACGGACGCTCAGAACTTCATTAGAATTTGTACGTTTTTAAGTTTTCCTCATTATTAAAGCAATTAATTGGCAGCTATCGATGCACAAAATGGTACACAACAAGCGGGCAGTATAGAGGTTAATTCGGCGTATTTAGAATTTTCAACATATTGACAAATTTAAGTTAAAATTACAATTACTCACCGAACGAGCTGCAAAAGACCCGTTTGTGTCAATATCTGGACATGCCTTCAGAAAAGCTATCAGTATTTCTGTCCAAACATTAAAACAATTCCTATTTCATAGACTTTTATTTACTTGTTTATTTTAGGCCTGTTTAATCCAAATTTGCTTTAAAAAAGAGCGGCTAGCTTAGCTGTTAGGACGCTACCTAGCTTAAACTTGAGTCATTTTACGTAGCGCAGACAGCTGCGCAGTTTCTACTGTTTTGACCACATAGTGTTGCCATACCCGACGCAAGTCTCGGGAGATTTGTGGAACGAGATTTCACACGCGGTACTTTCGTGACCGTTATCCTTATCCTGATGCGTAATGTGTGCACATCAAACGTTAAGTTGAGCATTCATTAAGACTTACGGTCAGTTAATCAACACGTAGCCAAACATTAAAGTTAAAATGTATAAATATGTCGATTAACTAAAGCGGCCGAGTGAATGAGTATAGCGGGGCTTACCTGTAGAGACTAGGGAGACTTTGTCATGGCGGTGGTATTTGACATTCAGACCAGGAGTTAGCGCCAGATGTTAGCATTAAGCTAACATTGTCATGCTATGATGCTAGCGGTAGAGCAGCTAAAGCTAGCCTAACGGTCACTTGTCTTACCTCATTTCCTCTTATTCTCTTCACCACATTAATTATTAATTAATTTAATTTTATTACGAACTCAACATTAAGTCTTTAAGTTTATATTAATATATTCACTTTACTCGGAAATATAAAAATGTAGGGTATTTTAAAGTTAATTTTAGTTAAAGTTTATGCTGAAAGTATTAGTTTTATGTTTAAAAGGCTACCATTAAACATTTTACATATATTTTTTTATAGATATTAAACATTTTTATTTTTTTTAACATGCTGCATACATTATATTTATATATTATATCTACTTTGTAGGTATAGCAGAGAATAATCTGAATTGATAAATAAAAGCGCAAATCACCTTCTGAAGAAATTGCGGCCCAAACTAAATTTAAAATTTTAAAATTTAATATTTTGTAGATATTAAGTTTGATAATATTAAGAAGGAGTATGCATTTATTTATTTATTTGCTTTTTTCTAAAATATTTTAGAAAAATATTTTTACAATTAGATTAAGTAGTTAATGCTCCTAAGTTTAATCATATTAAAGCGTCTCCTTTCAGTTTAGAGCCTAGGTTCTGTTTATGTGAAGTTATTAAAGAATTAAAGTGTAAAATCAGGCAGGAACAGGCCCCAGAGGTGAGTTCAGAAAGCGGATGAACAAAGATATAATCAACAGTTTAATAAAAATAATTATTTGCCATCCGTGTGTGGGGTGGACCGAGCTGATATAATTACGGTCATGTTTTATTTACCCAAGTAAAAGCCTTGATGAGTCTAAAATTAACCCATAAACAGCTGAAAGGGCTCAATGATGATGCTGTCTTCTACCTGCTGCAGAGCGCTCAGGGCTCTGTGAGGGTCACGTTCTTTGATTTCTCCAGTGATTTTAACACCATTTAACTCCTCCACTGTCTCCTGGATCACTGATTACTTGTCTGACAGGCCCCAGTTTGTGCGGCGATATTGTTGTCAGTAATGTGGGGGCACCACATGGGACCGTCCTGTCTCCATTTCCAGTCCAGCTCAGGGTCCTGCCACCTGCAGAAGTTCTCTGATGACTCTGCAGTGGTTGGGTGTATTAGAGACGGACAGGGGGTGGAGTACAGGACACTGATCAGAGACTTTGTGGAGTGGTCCCTGGCAAACCACCTACTCTTGAATGTGGACAAGACCAAGGAGCTGGTCACTGACTTCAGGAAGAAGAGGACACCAGCAGAGCCCATCACCATCCAGGGCCAGGAGGTGGAAGTAGTGGATATAAGTACCTGGGAGTCCATGTGAACAGCAGACTGGACTGGAGGGACAACAGTGATGCTGTGGACAAGAAGGGACTGAGTAGACTCTACTTCCTGAGGAAGCTCAGGTCTCTTGGAGACGTTCTACTAGTCTGTACTTTGTTGTAGTTTGTTGAGGGAGCAGGACCAGGAAAAAGGACATAAGTAGGATCGACAAACTGATCCGAAAGGCTGGACATGTTATTGGCAGGAAGTTGGAGACGTTTGTCTCACTGAGGGACAGGAGGACACTGGACAAACTGCTCTCCATCGTGGACAATCAATCTCATCCACTTCACCAGACTATAGAGGGACAGTGGAGCTCATTCTCCAACAGACTGATCCAGCTCCACTCCCACAGTGAACGCTACAGGACGTCTTTCAAACCAAACTATATCCAGCTGGACAACAACTCACCTTTCTATAACAGGTAACTCCGTGTTGTTCATGTTGATGGACACTACTATTAATCTTTCCTATGTATATAATATATATTTACGTCTATCTCTATTTCTTGTACATTTATTCATATGCTAATTCTGCACATTTTTTCTTATACTATTTTTAGTTTATTTTACTAGTTTTCACTTGATTTTACTTACATTTTATTTTAATCTTATTTTATTTTATCTTTCTTTTTACTTGTGGTTCTCAAATGTGTTTTTTTATGGGTAACTACAGCTACTGTGACCAAGCAGTTACCCTTGTGGATGATTAAAGTCTAATCCTAAAACCTGAAACAAAGAATAAAACAGAAAACTGGTCGATCCAGACTCTGAGTCGTGTGTTTTTAACGTGTGTTTAACCCTCCTTCCAGGGCCAGCTGACTGTGGGAGGTAGGATGGATGGATGGACAGATGGATGCAGGTCTTTCTGTTAATCATTAATAAACTGGATTAGCCCCGGTCTTCTGTAAATATGATGAATGCATCCACAGCTTCATTAGCTCTGCCTTCCCACAGCTCAGCTTTATAAGCCTCAGGTTGTTCTGTCTGGTCGATCAACAGCTCGGAGAAAAGAGTTGTTTTTCCACTTTACTTGGCGTAAAGTCCAAAAAAAAAAAAAAAAAAAATGCTGGACACGATGCTGGTGGTCATGTCTGTCGTCTCCTGGTCTGGTGTGAGGAGGGAACTAGCAAACAACGTTTAAGGATTAATTTGAGGATCTGATCTTTCTTCCCAGCAGACAAGCTTCTTTCTTCTTCTTTTTTTTTTATTTTAAATTAATTGTTTGACTTATTTAAAAATCTTTTTCTGCCACCATGCCGATGAAACGCAGCAGTGACACCTCAGCCAGGGACGGCGTGTTTCTCATTCACCCTTTCACCAAGACTTTGTGCAGCTCGCCAGAGGGATCTCACGCAGACTTCAACGGACGGACGACTTTTCACCAGGAGGACGACTCTGGGATTAAATCAGGTAACGGGGCAACAGTTTTTATATTGTTCTGGTTGTAAATCTGCAATTAGATTTTAAAATGGGTTTAAATAAAAAGTGACTGACCGCATGTTGACGCTACATTAACACACGTCACCGGTCTGACTGCACAAAGGTTTGATAAAGGAGGAAGATAAATAGATAGTAAAACCTGCTCATAGTTATCACTTCCTGCCTGAATGCTGTATGAACAATGAACTGGTTGGTTGACAAGTTGCTTACATGTGAAAGAAGTTGATTAATCAAAGCTGTAGACCAAGGGTGTTGAACATATGGTCCCGGGGCCAATCCGAGGGTCCGATCTGGCAAAAATTACATATGGCAACTTTAACTACGTTTTTTTTATTAAAGTTAAAGCTATTTCCTGATTTATTCACTATTTTTAGAATCCAACACCCAAAAGTAAACGGCAGGTTGAAGCAACGCACCAAAATTACACTTATTTTACTTTAGAAATTTCAGGCTTTTCATTAAATGTAAACATTTTCATAACGTACTGCTTGGCACTAAAGCAAAGGGAAAAAATGTTGAGATATTTATAGGTTCATTATCCTGATCTGTTACTGGTCTAGCTCACTTGAGATCAAATTGGTCTGTGTGTGGCCCCCAAACTAAAATGACACCCCTGATACAGACCAATTATTCACAAATATGTAGATTTATAATCAACTAAAGTATCTTCCAGCACCTTTTTTATTATTATTGTTATTATTTCAACTGAATTTGTGTTGTGTGGCTGCGCTAAGACAGCGGCCTGTCACTGGACGAGCTTCTCTGCCTGACAATGTCATCCTGTAGAGGCTGGTGGACATTGTTCAGGGACTCCAGCTCTGTCCCTACCACAGAGTCCTCCTTTTAGATCAGTTTATTTCATCCGTGAGGTGTCCTCCTTCTTCTTAATGCGTCCTCCCCAGCACACCACAGCGTAGAAGAAGACACTGGCAACGATGGTCTGGTAGAACATGTCCAGCAGCTTCCTGCAGATGTTAAACAACCTTAGCCTCCTGAGGAAATAGAGACGGCTTTGACCTTTTTAGTTTACTGAGTTTATGTTAGCCAACCAGTCCAGTTTGTGATCCAGGTGTAGACCCAGATACTTACAGGTCTGAACCACCTCTACATACTTCCTGTTGATGGATACAGGCTGCAGGTGAGGCCTGGACCTCCAGAAATCCACTATCATCTCCTTGGTTTCAGCCATATTCATCTCCTTTGTTCACTGACATACTTTTCTGCCTCAGCTTTAAATTCAGACCTGGACATGAAGGCTCGACACAAACCCTCTGCACATTCCGACTTCATAGTTTGTCGGTACAAATTATATTAACCTTTAGTTTTCATAATCTCTCGTCAGAATATTTTAACAAACGGCAGATGCACTTTACTTTAGAGCCATTAAACATCACATATGCACTGTGTATGTACCAAAATGACAGCTAAAGCTTTTCATTGACACTTTAACCCTAGTGGTTATTTCCGATGGAATTCATTTGGTCAGAAACATTTTTTACAGTCACCTGGTCATATTTACCCTCTCAAAAAAGTGCCTTTATTTGACAATCTTTCCTGCAGTCGTCAGTGATGCAGGAAGACGGTGTCTTCACTGGACAAGTCTCACATGTCCCAGGATCAGGTGGACCGAAGTTCCTAGCTATTATTTTGTTTTATAAGGAGCTATTCGTT
>JASGAT010366802.1:0-15377 GCA_030220025.1 Chelon auratus | reverse complement strand
CCAAATCTTTCTGAACATTATGCTGTCTTAGGATTATAGAAAATCAAGTTTGAAAAATAAACATCCATCATCCATTTACAATACATTTTCATTCCTAAATCACCAAAAGCTTTTGGATAATATAATTTAGGTTTTAGTTCTGTGGTGGTCTCATGATGGAAATGTTCAACTTCACTGAGTCAACTCACTCATATGAGTGTCAGCTGTTTTTCCTCTGTGTCACATGGTGGCCATTTTACTTCCTTTTCTGATATATTTGGGCCCCACAGTGAAATTTCATTACTCATTTCTTCTACATAGTGTCCTTTTTTGCATTTAAACAATACAAGTCAGATATTTAACAAAAGTTACAGTTAACATTATTGAATAACCTGCACATGTGTAAATGACAGCAATATTTAAATGAAAATAATAAAATATTCTCGGTACCTAAACGTTAAAATTCCAGTTCACCCAAACTCACTGCACACTGTTAAACATTTCAAGTGAGTACAATCTGCTGCCTTAAAGTTGCGAGTTAACTCAAACCTTTGTTTGAACTCAAAAAGTTTTAACTCCTGATCATTTCTTGTTTCAAGAGGAGTTAAAACAACTTATTGGGTTACATTATCCATGAAACCTAGTAAATTAATTTTATCTTGTCAAATTAACAATTGTTCACTATTTCAACTAAACAGCTGTACTATACGATATATTAGTTGCTATTTTAACTTATTTAGATTATTTCTCATTTTGACTTCCTAATGGCAAGTTTTAAACCTACCAATCTTGTTTGTTCAAAAATTTAACATTTATTTTAAGATGTATTGATAAGATGTAGAAATGTTGGTATTGGCATTTGAAACCTTGTCCTCTCTTAATGCCATTCAGGCCCTTTAGAGGCGAGAACATCAAATTTTGATCCATCAAACCAGTCACTTTGGAATGCAATCCTGGTAGGGAACCAACTGGGTTCTAAAATCCACCATCCATTACTCTTATGATGCCAGTATTTTTGCTGACATTGTAATACAGTGGTTTAATCCTATTCTTCAGAGCCTTGTTCCAAGTGTATCACCATTACTAATAGTAATGTACTAATAGTACTGTCTAATAGTACTGTTAAAGCCATGAGTTAACTGAACATTGACCATGTGCACAAAAGTGACACAAAGTCAAGACAGTGGATTAGTTTAAGTTTATTTGGAGTTGGAGATGGAAAAACATTCACATAACTTCATGGAATCCTAATCTTTTACAGTGTACCTACATACCATTAAGCTTCAGTTCCTGCTCCAGTGTCTGTTTAATACTTTGTTACACTGCTGTGCACCAAACCCAACTTTATTGAAACTGAGTGGAAATTAAACAAGATTAGACCATACTTAAAGAAATGTAATCTGTTATTTCCAGAAGCCAGAAGGAGGTTATTGACATTGTACACTGGTCAAAGTAGAACAGCTTTGGAAATCACCCCAAGGAGGAAAAAAATAGTACAAAATTACCCATGGCCACAAAGACCATTCCATTGTATTTGGCAAAACAATATTGATTGATTCTATCTACTGCAGCACTCTCGCACAATTTAGGTTTCTTAAGTGACAAGCGGCTGCTGGCTGTTACTGATGCTCTTCAGCTTGGGAAAAAAAAAAATATAAAAAAATAGGATTTAGAACTAGTGTTGACCCCTGTATTCTTCTCTTCACTCCTACTGTCCCTCCTATGTCAGTGCTCACGGACAGAATGTAATGCTGTTACTGTCATACAATGAAAAACCATTGTCAGAAGGTCCTGGCAATGTATTTCTTTGTGTATTTTGGGAGATGTTTTAATAGCTTCTGAAACATTGTTATAACTGTTATAACAGTCCAAATTATACCTTCACATAGCAAACAAGACTATGTTTGTACTTTTTCCTGATAAAAAATGGGAAACTAAGGAGGTAAAAATGATCTCATATAAAAATGGCACTTTTTGCGACAAACTCATGGATAATTGTCACAAATTCTGTTGTTAGATAAGCTCTACCAAATATTTTGGTCTGATTTAACTCAGTGTTTTCAGTTTATGTACAACTTGACTAATGTTCAGGAGCAGCATGCAGCTATTTTCTGCATTGAACAGATTGTACAGTACCTGCTCAGCACCAGCTGACACACAGTTCCGTGCTTGCTAGTGAACATGCTTATTAGTATATAGCAGCTTCAGCTACTTTTTAGTGATTTTTTTTTTTCCAACATGTTCAACAACTTTCTATCATAACGTTATGGTATGTTATGATTCCCACAGTCTTCAATTGGCCAAAAGTTGTAATCTGTATTTATAAGAGTGGTAACCAAACTATAATGCTGCTAATATGTGACTTCTTGAGCAAATCTCACATAGCATCACTTTCTTCAATCAGTTGCTGTCCTGTGAGCATTAGGAGCTGTCATACCCTGTCCCATCCTGAGTTTGAAAATGTATGATGGAAAGGGTTCTAGTGTAGACCCAACCAAGCAAACATGGTGTGTGTTGTCTGTCTAATGATGACTACTTTGTCGTGCCATTGGGATGGTGTAAAAAAAAAAAACAGACTCTGTGTTCCATTAAGCACATGTGACAGAGGTCATCCATGTGGCGGTTTCCTCAATAGCCCAGATGCCTAGTTTAAGGGCGCATGGAGAGGTCAGGCCGGATCAACACTCCAGCCACAACATTACGTGATGAGCGTGAAATTCTTTCATTCTGCAAATTAGAATACAGCCTTTTTATTCTGCTGTTATGTGTTTTGGGGTTAAATGAAGACTAGAGAAGTTATCTGAACAATGTCCATTAAAGAAATGGATTTTAATATGGTGATAGGATCAAAATCAACTGGATTTATACTAGTAACAAGCATTGTTGAATAGTTTTTAAAGATGTGCATCTTTAGTCAGCAGATCAGTCGCAGATAGAGTAGAGAAGTTAAAATGTTTAATACGTAACATGTTATTGTTTTGTTTTTTTTCTTCTAATGAGACTTGCTTACAAATGCTGGAAATGTCATCCTTTCCACTTAACATCACTGGCACTGGTCGAAATTATCCTGTAAATCAGATCTAGATCAATTTACCAAGAATAGCTGAATGCTTGTTATGTTTGAGGTTATTTCTTTCTGTTGATGCTCTTTTTGTAATTCCAATGTACAAACATGAATGGACAGTGTCTTTTAATTATTCAGCAAGACTAACACAAATTGCAGGAGAATATCCCAGTGCTACTCAGCGTTTTCTGTAATATTTTGCAAACCTAGTATTCTGATATGAACCTAAATTCTAAGTCTGGAATGATAGGAAATAAGGTGTATCAAATACTCCTTAAAGGAGTATGCCTACTCCTCTTATTTCAGTGTGTTAGATATGATTGATTACATTCAAATATTTTGTAATCTAATTTTCAGGTTGTAACCACTGATTGTGAACTACACTTTTAGACATTTGTTTAAGCGGTGTGTCAGTGTGAAAGCCTCTTTACTGTCAACCTTTCCTACTTCCAGATTGCTGCACAGATCTGTCGCCAGGCCGGCTTGGTGCAGAAGTCTAAAGATGTGATGGACTACAGCGCTGAGAACTTTGCCATTGTCTTTGCAGCCATGGGGGTAAGCAGAAAAACCTCATCATTCAGCTTCTTATACCCTTCCACACCCACCTCATCTGTGGCTTTAATCCCCCTCTTAACCCTGACCTGACACGCTGTCCTCTCTTTCCCGCCTTGCTTCTGTCTTTTATTCACCAGGTGATTTAACCTTTCACTCCCTCTTGTTACTTCTGCACCTCTGAGCATATCCCCCAGCCATGTAGGCAGGTTACTAATTCAGCAGGCCCTTTAACACCGTCAGCCTTGCGGTATCAAATTTGCTGCTCCTCAGCTGCTCCTCCCTTGTGCTGTAATACCCCCGATTGTAACGGCTTGACCTCCATCAGTGCACACACTATCCCACAGTGGTTAGTCAGGCTAATTGTTTATTTAGTCAGCATATGGATATGCATTTTTTTTTTAAAGTCATAGCACACAAAGCACAGCAATGCATCTGTTGAATGGTAAACCAGTTGAAACTGAATTTTGTATACCTCTGCAGAATTCCTATCAAATGACCCCTCTTTGTTGTTAGTTTCTGGTCTTGTTTTATTTCAACTGATTGAGTTTCATTAATTGGCAAACATTTTATATTTTCAAAAATAAATAAATAACATAACCGGCATATCACATTTCTTGCATTTCAAGTCTCCATTGTGAATGTCTTCTTCGTCCCCTTGAATGATGAATGGCTTCAGAAAGTTAGGAAATCAGTGTTGCAGCTTGCGAGAGAAAAAGACGGCTCTGAGTTCTCAGCAGTGACAGGGCTCCCTCTGTGAACCACATTAAATGGTTCTCTAAATGATCCTCGTGTGTTTGAAGAATGTTACAACAAATATATATAACAGATACCGTAGATTTAATTATGGTATTACTGTAACACAGATGTAACACAGACGCATTATAAATTTTAGGAAACTAGAGCTACTCGAAATACCCAGAGAAAGAGAAGAACACGCACTCTGGTGATTCTCTTTCTCTTGTGATAAGTGGACATTTAATCCCAATTGTCGTGGCCAGTGTCTGTTTTTCTTTAAATCATCAGTAAAAGAAAAGTCATGTTTCGGAATAGTAAAAATGCCTCCTGGTTAAATCAAAAATTTGTCAGGGCTGTTGAAGAGCTTGTGTCGTTTGTGTCTCAGGTCAACATGGAAACTGCCCGCTTCTTCAAGTCGGACTTTGAGGAAAATGGCTCAATGGACAACGTCTGCCTTTTCCTGAACCTAGCCAATGACCCCACGTAAGATTCTGTCAAGTTTTTCGAGGCTTGATTTGTTATTGATTCTGAATTATGTTCTACATAGATGCTGTTATGTTTACTGATAAGTGTTTACCTTCGATCCAAAGGACTAATGATCAAGTATACAGGGTGCATTTGCGGTTTGATGAATTCAGGTTTTTTATGTGTCCAGTGGAATAAGTTACTATTCTTTCTGTGACCAATTAGTATCGAGCGTATCATCACCCCTCGGCTGGCACTGACTACAGCAGAGTACCTGGCCTACCAGTGTGAGAAGCACGTCCTGGTCATCCTCACTGACATGAGCTCTTACGCTGAGGCTCTGAGAGAGGTAAGACAACCAGCTCACCTATCTTAAACTTGTTTGTTTTCCCATGCACCATCTTGCATCTGTCTTCTCTTTTGCCTGGTAAAGGCAGAATTTTAGCACTAAAGAGACGTCCAGTGCACTTTTTGTTTGGGATGACAGTCAGAAAGTTGCCTTTTTTTCTCTTTGTCAGAAATCATTTTCTTGAAACTTGAAGCTTGGTCATATTTATTGGGGTGAATAATCGCTAAAGATGATCTGCTTGAAAAAGCTTGTGATGAGTGAAATCCACCAGTGTCATCATCTGAACGCTGCTTTCAAGGATGCAACTCAGGAAATGTGAACATGATCAGTGCCACTAATACGCTATCTGAATTTGAAATATTTCTTCTTAGTTTTATACTTCCTATGCTTCAAATCTTTCTAAATCCTAAATCATTTCCTGCATGACATTATTTTATGTAGTCCACACTGTCCAAATGTCTGTTGTAATACAGTTACCCTATATTTTCAGTAGATGTTAGTACGTGCTGAACCTCTGAAGGCTCAAGTATCTCTATAAGCACCAAACCATGCTGCAGCCCGACAACATGTCACATCAATGTAAAATCACCTCAGTATTAGCGCAAAGGTGATAGACTCTCTAAAGTCTTGAGCTTCTTGCTGAAAGGGAGGATAATATGCCCTTCATTCTTCTAGGAAATACCTTAACTTAATTATTGTCGGCTCGGCTTTAAAAAGGAAATGCCCCCCTCCCCCCACCAACTGCCCTCCTTTCTCCTTGTGGCGAGGAGTTGGGCCCTGTCTCCTCTCTCTTTTGTGTCTCTATAATAATCCTTTTATGTTGTACAGTTTGCTGTCTCAATATGTTGGCAGCACAAAGCAGGTTTTTAAATGGTTCACATGCATGTGCGTTTTCCCTCCTTGCATTTGCTGTCCACAGCCTTGACACAGGAACGGCTGCACCAATAGTCAGCTAAGACTGATGGGCAACTTGAAGGGTAATTCAGCACTTACAAAGAGCCAGGACATTAACATTTAACTTCTGTTCCTATTCACACGAGAACGTTCAGTTTTGCATTGAATCTGCTGTTCATAAGTGTGTAGCCTGCCCTTCAACCTTAGAATTCAAGGATGAATGGGATGTATTTCTTTTCCCTATTGCTCTATATTCACTTGACTTTTGGAACAAGGATTTGGTTTTGGTCATTTTTGCAGAGAGTCAGGAAACAGAAAGGGAACATTTCCGACCAGCTGTTTGCCTCTTCTGGGACATAATGAAGGAGTTAGCATCACTTGACTTTTCAAAAGTAAAGGGTTTTGTAGAATATATTTTTCTTTGTTTACTTGGAAGTGTATAGAAAAAAAAAGACAGTCTTACTTAAGACAAATGTATTTCTGTGGCTTAATATAATTCCTTTTTTGTTTTAAAACCCATCTATTGGGAAAGGTCAGGAATTCAAGATGATAAAGGTGCACTTGTCTTGATTTTTATAAACAAAAGACGTGGCGTAATGTGAAACATGTCACCTTTTGTTGCTATGCATACCACGTTTTGTATTCTACAACAGTATCATATTTGTTGCTTGAAATTCTTTGTAAATGTTTAAACAGTGGCGTTTATAAATTGATTAACTGATATGACTGTGTCTTCAGCTATTTGGTTTAAACATTTACGCGGTCCAACATACTTAACTTGCTTAAAAACTGAGACAGATCCATCAGCAACCCCTCCAATGGATCCATGGTAATGTAATGGAGCAGCATTAGTTTTGCTGTGTAGTTGGAGTTATTTTCCATTTCAATCTATGCCTTTCCTCTTACAGGAGTAGTTTTTTGTTTTTTTAGACATGATTTTGTCTTGGCTAATGAGGACTGCTGGAGTTTTATGAAGTGCATAAATCCCTGAACAAGACATTGATACATTAATGGGACTTTCTGTAACACGGATTAAGACCAAACCCACTTAGCTAATACCTCATGATATTTGCAAACAGTAGTATTTTGGGATATGAGTGTTTGGACACATGTTGTTGATATAAAGTTAAGAACTAAAATTCTTTCACTTTGAATTACATGTACACATTTGAATGTCTGTCTTTGTTCTCAGAAGGTAAGCTTGAAATGTCTCCTCCTTTTATTCAGACCACCATTGACGCATTTTTAGTGTCTATAAGTTGTCCTTGATCATCTGACTCAAACACAGATCACTCCCATGCACGACTCTTTACAAGTCAGTGCAGACCTGTTGCTGCATCTGCATAGGATCTCCAGTCAGTATAGCATCTGTGGTACTGTCGGGACTAGTGTAAAACAAATAGTCTTATTATTTTCAGAATTTTAGCTTCAACTTGGTAGGCAAAGAGGTAGGAATATCATGAATTGCGTACAAAGTAGTAGTAAGTATGTAGTAAGTAAGGAACCATACAATTTCTCAGGAAATGGAATGAGATAATAATGCAGCTTTTACATTTCCTCTGATTTAACAAAAATAAAATGCAAATATATGTTCGCAGTGTTGCGTCCTGCACCTTGTTCTTGTAATCACTCTCACAACACCCCCACACTCTTTATCATTAGGTGTCTGCTGCCCGAGAGGAAGTGCCTGGCCGTCGAGGATTCCCTGGCTACATGTACACTGACCTGGCCACCATCTATGAGCGTGCTGGCAGAGTAGAGGGCAGAAACGGCTCCATCACCCAGATCCCCATTCTCACCATGCCCAATGATGGTGAGAGCAGCCGCAAAACTCTCAACAGCTTGGACTAAAGTGATTTCTTCACAGCTTTCAATTTAGTAGGGAACATGCATGAATTATGACTATGTGCATAGGGCGTTTTGTGTATTTGTTGAATATCAGTGTGGTTATGCTTACTGTACTTTTTCTATTTTCCTAAAAGGCTTAGATGTCTCTGTAAGTCCTTGTCTAAAAAATACTGGAGTTGGTACCTTAAAGGGAATAAGGAGACATTTTTGATGCCTGCAGTTACCATAGCAACATGTATGAAAAGCCCTCTCCTGTCTAGTTGAACAGGATCCCCCCATTACAAAATCACGGGGAGGTGATTGTGTCTGCTTTTACTAAATACTGCTGGTGTGCCCAATGGCTTATCGCTTCATGATTTAGTGATTTAGAGTAAAGGTCTTCGGGTGGATATCTGACATATATGTAAACACATTTTTCTGTCTTCCAGACATCACCCATCCAATTCCTGATCTGACTGGATACATTACAGAGGGTCAAGTCTACGTTGACAGACAGCTACACAACAGACAGGTGTTAATTTGTCCTTATTTAAAGACATTTCTGTATTATTATTATTATTATTATTTTTATTATTATTACAAAAAATAAATAAATTACAAAATTATTACTACACTTGTGGAAAATGATAAGCAACTGCATGCACAGGGCTTATCGCATCTGTCCACAGATTTGAGACCAAGTACACTAGACCATAAAACCAAACATCTCCACTAACACTTCTTTCTATTAATAATTCTTCGAATCACACAGTGTAAAATTTTGCTTTCAGATCTACCCACCCATCAATGTGTTGCCCTCGCTGTCCCGTCTGATGAAGTCTGCCATTGGTGAGGGGATGACCAGGAAGGACCATGCTGACGTATCCAACCAGCTGGTAATAAATCTTTTACCTATTACACCAAATAAATTATTATCCTAGACATAGTTGTTTTTTTTGCACAATGTATAAACAAAGGTATATGGAGAAGGCATTGATGTTTCATTCATATCGATTTTTCTTTCACACCGATGTTTAATATGTAATATCTGCTTGTCTGCAGTATGCCTGTTACGCCATTGGTAAGGATGTCCAGGCCATGAAGGCTGTGGTGGGAGAAGAGGCCCTCACCTCTGATGATCTGCTCTACCTGGAGTTTTTACAGAAGTTTGAGAAGAACTTCATTGCTCAGGGTAAGAGGATGCCAATGGTACAGTTTTTCTTTTGATCCATTTATGAAAAGATTTATAATACAAATAACTGAAATTCAGCTAGGTGGCTATATGTTGGCCACTCTGTACTGTGACAACTGTGACTGGGGCCAGGACTGACAATTGCGAAATATAGTGAAATATAACCACACCATAGAATATGATGGCAGATGTTTATATTTGTACACATTACGGCCTTTACAGTCACAATGACACACACGTTCACACACCAGTGCCAAGCACTGAGAGCATTGCTCAAGGACACTTCAGCATGTGGCGTGCTCCGTGATCGAACCACCAACCCTCTGGTTCGTGGACAAGAGCGGCTTGCTAAATTACTTTCATCTTTTCATTATTTATTTATTTATTTGTAATACAACTGCTATATCAACTGTAATAGAGAAATAAAAGTAAAACTCACTTTTATCACTTGTAAAGCTATGGTGCTAAAAGTAGCTAGTAACTAGCCTAGCTTAGAACAGTATTGGTAGTTGCAGCCTCTGACTTGTTTGTAGGTACTGAGGGACTACCTTACTCTTCTGATTAAAACAAAGAATGAGGGTTGAGAACTCTCACACACTGACACTTTTCAGACACTTTACATTGTACCTTTATTTTTTCAAACTCGAAAAACTAATTTATTGCTGTTAAGCAAAACTGAAAACAATGACAGTGCACAGCAGCACAGCAGTTATCTAGACGAAACAGGAAAAAAGTGAGAAATATTTTCCAAGCTTGGGAATAAAGTTTTTATTTAAAGTTTATATATTTAAGGCATGCATAGTCACTGCTTGTAATACTAAATAAAACTAATGATTTGGTCTGTTAGTCAGATACAATATTAAGTTACTGTAAAAATAATTTAAGACAATTTAATAAATTCAAATGATAATAATAAGTTATTGTTATACTGTGGCTAATGTTGCATACATATTAGGTAAATAAATGATTACTGTTTGACAGAAGATAAAGAAATATTAAAAGATGTGCTATTTAAGCAGTGTGGGAGCTATCACATAGCTAGCAATGAAACTGTCGCCATGGTGTCAAACAGTGACACTCAGTGACTTTGAAAACCCTGTGTGTGATTCTGTGTGCTTGCATAGTCCACCTGACCTTGGTGTCAGGAAAGCTGAAAAGGTATTAACAGCCTGGGTAAGGTGTTTTGAATGCAGATACAACATAATGGGTTACTGCTTCGTGAGACCACAGATGTCTTGTTTAATTATCTCACATAAATTAGATCAAAGTCCATGTGAAGTGGCTGTTTGAAATAGGGTAAATAAGACATGCTAGGGACATACTTATTTATTTTAGCTCTTCTATTACAGTATACTGGTTTGAAAAAAGGGGTGGTAGTGGCATTCACGTCTTATTCCTGAGTTTACATTTGTCCCTGGAAAAATTGATCCGTGAAGGTTCCTTCTTTTCTGTTCTTCTGTTCTTGAAAGTGACTAAACAAAGTGGTGAGACTATTTATTCATCTTGGTAAATACTGTACATACGGTGCTGGATTTCCTCTTTTCAGCGCTGATGGATTCCACAGGAGAATAGTCATCACAGTAAGACAAAATTGGAAATGGAGAGAGAAATATTTTTAGCCTTTTTCTTTCCAGCTCATAACAGTCGCCAAACAACGGTTTCAGTACAATAACAGCCATTATAAGCTAAATTGGGGCCAGAGCAGGGGCAAACAGGACCTCAAATCAGCAACTTAAAAATGAATTTGGAAATGTACAAATCAGTTTGTACTGGCTTTATTACCTAAGGGTGTACTTACACTAGGCTATACATACATTTACTGAGCATGTTTGACCCCCAAAGTCCAGTTAGTTTGATTAGTGTGATTGATCCATGCATGGCTCAGCATTCCTCCTGCTTCTAAGCAAGGTGATGCTAGTGAAAACACAATGAAAAGTCAATACAATCTGACAAAATAGAATTGAGACTTCAAAACATTGAATCATTAAATTATGTTCATATGCACAAAACTCATGATCTAACAGTCCTGACTCCAGGTCTAGACACACAGATGCAACTGATATTTTTAATAAAGGGAATAATCTTGTTTAATAAACCATTAGTCATGTTTCACATGTCTGGAAAGCCATACAGCACAAAAAAAAACAAAAAAAACGTAATCTTTCTCTACTGAATTTAAAGTATTTGTAGTGGAGAAAATGGTTGTGGTTTTAATAAAAGCAGACCTCCCAAGGTTAGACAAATGAATACAGAAGATTTTTAAGCCTTTTGTTTCTTTTTTAAACTCAACAAAATGATTGTATCTTTCTATGCTTGTTGCTTACGTTCCTGTTCCATGGCAAGGAACATGAATTACTACAAAGAGTTTCTTTTATGATTTAGACACAGTCTGTTCTTTTTTTCATTGCTGTTGCCTGAAGGCAGACAGTATTCCATTGATATAGATCAAAACAGATTAAAAGGAAAGTGGATTTTGACCTTGCTGAACGTATGTATCTGGTGGCTGATGACTCATTTACTGCAGCCTGTTTTCTTTCACAACTTCAATGGGTGTGGTTTACATTTCAATTTTTTCCACATTGTTTCCAAACTGAGAGCACCAATTGTCATGTTTGGATGGTAACCATCACCTCTGTGGCCGTTCTGTCCCCCTCAGGACCGTACGACAACAGGACAGTATATGAAACCCTGGATATCGGCTGGCAGCTGCTGCGAATCTTCCCCAAGGAGATGCTCAAGAGGATTCCTCAGAGTACCCTTGCCGAGTTTTACCCCAGGGAGTCTGCAGCTCGTCACTGAGGCACAATTGATGGTGGTCTGTTTCTAGCCCAATTCGCCTGTTTACCCATCTCCCTCCTTTATCTTTATCCCTTCCTTTCATCTCACCCTACATGCCTTGCACTTGCAAGGACTTGTAGACCGATGTTTTCAAACCTTCATTAATCCCAAACATGACCCATTCTTCCTCCATTGTTCTTATTCTAGTTCATCTCCTTCCCATGAATCAATCCCAACACTCTTTTCCCCTACCCTGAATGAGAACAGGGCAATAATCTCCCCCTTCTGTAGGTGTACTGTAGGTATCAGTGTCCATAAATTGTGTATAGAAAGTGTCCGTGGTTGTAATAAGATTGCAAAATGTGAACATATCATTATAATTTTAGATCAGTCCTTATTTATTTGGGTGTGTTACTGCTGGGTCTTCCTTTTTCCCCCAAATAAAAGTTATGTAATACCCCCCCTCAAACAACCGGTTTCCCACTGAAGAGAGATACGCATACAGGAAATGCTCCAAACACAGTACCCCTTCAGTCACAACCAGTTAAGTGGAGCTCAGTGAGTTTGGGTTTTTTTTGAGCTTGTCAGAAATGTTGATTCAAATTAATTGACATTTTCTAAATTAGGACTGAACTACATGTCACCATAATGATATTAGCTGGGGCAACTGCTGTGCTTTTCCTCAGTAAACACAGATCAGATGTTTACTGTATGTTTCATTTTACTTCTTTTCTTTTTACTTTCATTTGGGTCCTCTTGCTTCATCTCCTTACTCCAAGCACAGTGGGCGTTAACATTATTTGTATGTTGTTGTTTGATTTGTGTTGCAAAAAAGTTGAAGTATATAAGAGTATATTAAACATTCCCATCTGCAGAAACAAATGATCTGTTGTGAAGCTGTAATGGTTTTGTGAGTTTATGTGTCCATGAATAAATTAAATTATATGAGAAAACTCCTCTGTTCTGGTCTTTATCACAACTTCATGAGGGATTTGTCAGGCTCCTGGCATGATCTACATCAAAGATGGCGTTTCTGTTACATATGTTATAGATATGATTTGCTTGTAAATATTATTGTAAACCCTACTTCAAGAGTAGCTAACCTTAAGGTTGAGTTTCAACACAGAGAAAAAAAAATAAAAATAAAAAAATACGACCCTCTTCAATGGCTGACAAAGCTTGCACAGTTGAAAGGAGTTGCTGTCATTAGGCGACCCAAGTACAGAATGACAAGTCAGGTAAGACCATCCACTAATGTTGACCACAACCAGAACGTGAGCTCGGGAAAAATCTTTGAAGGTACTCTTAGGTCAAGGTTGTTTTGATGGCAGTCCTCCTTGCACTGATAGATTGATAATTTCAGTGAAAACTGCACTCTGCAGGATCACATTAAGTTAACAAAGCAGGTAAAAAAAAAAATCCAACATATTGCGTCAGTGGAGGAGACTGTTGTATTAGACTGTTGTGTTGTTCTATGTAAGGCACATCCATCCTGTGGTCATACACTCATGGCATTTTGTTTAGATGCACAGCCAAAAGCAGTTTAATACTGGTTTATTGTGTGTATGGTAATGTTGGAGGCTATAAGATGGAGGTGCAGTTGAACACTAGAGTTGTGCACTATATGGTGAGCCTGTTATCCGTTGTGTTATTTGCAAAAAAAAGAAAAAAAAAAGCTTTTCTTTTGGATATGGTGAGGTTATGGCCATTTAGCCCGACCTTACTGACATGGAAAAACTAAAATAGAAACAAGTCTGTACTTCAAATATACTTTAATCAACAGTTGCGTTTAATCAGTAGTGGATAAGGTGTATTTCTCGCTACCTGCTGCAGGTTTGTCTCAGTCACGGTGTGTCAGGAGCATTTCCTGTTGAACTTTGACTCCAGGTTTGTTCGCTATGGCTGCAGAAGAGCACGAAAAAAGAGATTTAATCACACACCTAGCAAACCAAGGTGAGTTCTTTTTGCTTTTATCTGCGTTTGTGCTGCTAGTTCCCCCGACCGACAGCCGTTCCTTTCGCGTAAAATTGGATTTCCGTTTAACACCAGCTCGCTCCTCGGTCATAGACACAGGGTTTCGGTTGTGCTAGCGGAGCCTGGAGTGTGATGATATGGGTCAGGATCGTTATATCACAAAACTCTCTTATGTATCGACAATAACTCATTCAGTAACTGCCGTTATATACATTTAGATTAAATGCCATGTTTAGTATCAAATAAACAGTTTTTGTTTTCTTAAAAAAAAAACCTATAACTTTAAAACAATAAGATGACTGAATTATAGTCGAGCAGTTTTTATGCTAGCAATTTGTTGACATTGGTGCTAAGAGTAACTTTGGTAATTGCTAAAAGGAACACACTGGTTACATTAAATTAATTTTATGGAAGGACTTTCACTATCTTTTTTTCACGGCTGAATTATTCCTTAACAAACTCAGTGTGTATTTTTGTTTCCAAGGCCAAAGTTACAGCATGAGGACTTGGCTTTTACTTATTCTTGCACCCAGGGCTGGGTTAAATTGTTTGTGGGCCCAGCAACAAGTCACTCTTTATACAGTTCCCCCCTGTGCTGTATTTCTATGTGGCCTTTGGTTTGCATTGTGGAAATCAGATAAAAAAGTGGAGATATAAATTACACTTGATAGAGACTTTAATAATCAGTAATAAAATAGGCCCCTCGTGTGATGCTTTAGTAGTGTATAACAGACATTTTTCACAACAGATATTTTGTCTGTTCACAGTAGGAGAAACAGCAAAGCAATGCAAGTCGTTCCATTTAGGTGAGCTTGCTCCTGGGTCCTGGTATTGTGCACGCTGACTCACTGTCGTCCTTAACTAGGACTTGTGATGAAGCTGAGCCACCGCGAACCACATTTACCTCAGCTGCTTTTCCTTCTATGACAAGTACAATGTTTAGGGATGCAGCGATAGCATTTTTCATCAGACCAAGTCAAAATTTGGACACACCAACTCAATTAAGGTTTTCCTTCATTCTGCAGTCCAGCTCATCTGAAACTGTCTACTTTGGTGATTCTAGACCTCTGATCTGGAAACACGGCTAGGAGAGAGATTTTAAAGCAATCTTAAAGCAAATGAGATGACATGTCAGTACAGAATGTTGTGGTGTTGAATACAGAATAATGCAGTAACAATAATAGAAATGCTTTCAATGTTTACAGAAGAAGCTGAACACATTGTGTTTGAATGTTTTTACACAGTGCTAAAATTTAGATGTCAAACTGTCTTGGAAGATTTCAAGTTGTTAATGTATTCCATATTTCTTGCATGACAAATTCATATTTTTTAACGATATATGTCAATCTGGAGGACAAGTTAGTTCTACTGGTTAACCACTACTGTATTAAGATGAATCAGTATGAGTAAAATTTTTAAAGTTACAATTTTAGTTAGCGGTTAGCATTGATGCCTCACAGTGAGAAGGTCACCGGTTTGAATCCATGGGCCGGCTGGCCTTTCTGTGTGGAGTTTGCATGTTCTCCCTGTGTCTGCGTGGGTTCTCTCCAGGTACTCCGGCTTCC
>JASGAT010366799.1:0-13254 GCA_030220025.1 Chelon auratus | reverse complement strand
AAAAAAAATCATGTGCATTACATTAGAAAGAGCCAAGAACACTTTCACATGCTAGAATGTAAAGTACTTTAGTGTTTATGCGTGTGTGAATATTGTACTTGAATCACACACAAATCAGTCACAATGCTGGGAAACAGGACCAAAGGTTTCCCAGCATAACACTGCATTATAACAAGTCAATCAATTGCATCCTGGTCACTTGTCAGTGGTTTTAATGTTGCGGATGATCAATATATGTCTTAAGTATAAAAAAAGACATAAAGTAGATACTGTGGACACAAGAAGAGCAAAGTGTTTGTTCATGACAACTTTGAGTCCATATGTGTGTGAGTGTGTGTTTCACCTGGCCACATGTTGAGAGTTACTGGTCCTCGCTGCCTCGAGAAGAGCATCACCTTGTTAATGCAAAAACAGACACATAAATTATTAACTACACATGAAGAATATGAAAAATGTCAGTACAAATTAGTATATGGGGATGAAGGCTGATCCATTGGCCACTGTTATCCTCAATCTACAGACCATTACAACACATGTATTTATCATTCATTCATTCATCTTCTGTAACCGCTTGTCTTTGGACAGTGGGAGGAAGCTGGAGTACCCGGAGAGAACCCACGCAGACACAGAGAGAACATGCAAACTCCACACAGAAAGGCCACAGTCAGCCTGGATTCGAACCTGGAACCTTCTTGCTGTGAGGCATCAGTGCTAACCACCACACCACTCTGCCCCCACACTTGTATTTATTTTACAATATTTTCTACAGAAAACTAGATTAATGAACAAATTATTTATGCTAATTGTAAAAATGTTGGACAACAGAATGGCTTCCGATTAAGACTACCTTTATTGTCAGAGTCTTTCTTCAGGCAGAAGGCTACAGCTGCAGCAGACAGCAAACCGGCAGAGGCCACTCCTGCCCGCCGGGCCCCTTCACCTGTTCCCTGGCCTTCACCTCCGCCGCTGTGTCTGTTCTCTTCCCAGTATTGGTTGTTATTGCGCCCTCTGCTGGCCAACGCCGCCCAGGAGCTGCGGCGATTCTCCAGGTTAGATAGCCATCTAGGGGCGAGGTGGTGGTACTGCACCAATGGGTTTACACTGGTGCCCGCGGTCTCCTCAGCCAGAATTCTTCTCCTGGAGGTCCGGGAAGTGGACACGATGGGGTTCCGGTTGGTCTCCGCCGGTGTCTCACGGATGCCCTGGCAGGCGGCACCGTTAGCGCTGGTCTTGAGCACGCGGCTACACGGTGACAGGCTGCGCGACCTTCGCGCAATTAGCCTGGTGGGAACAGATGATAACATAGCGATATCTTCAACGAAAACGAACCCGGGGAAGAAACCCTCAGTCTGGCGGTGATTCCAGATGGCAACGGGCAGTCTGTAACCCAGAGACACCAGTCTAATTCAGATGTAACGGCCACTGTATCTCAGCTTTCAGGCAGCTAGTTACAAACATCGGGACGACAACAACCGATTCACCTCATCGTAGTGTGGATGTCACTAGAACCGCAGGGTATTCTGGGAAATGTCGTTTTACTGAAAACCTGCGAGCCGGTTGCTATGACGAAATCTGCATCCGGTACAGACTTCCGTGTTCGCTTATATCAAGTTAAACCAGGTTTCAACACTGTTTCAAATCAGGTTTCAACACTGTTTCAGGTACAATGTGTGAAATGACGTCTAACGTTTACATTTGAAATGTCTTTCCAAAACTACAAACTGTACTAACGAAATAGTGTAACTGTCACTAGAACAGATGCAGACTATGTTTTCTTACGGCATATGGTTTTACTTCTCAATAGTGGTTTTCGTCACTGAGTAAAGGGAGAGTTGTTTACGTTGGGGCTTTCTTTTACATCTCCTTTGTCATCAGGTCATCTGAAAACCGCCATAAGAACGATGAGGACAGCTGTTTTATAGGAGCATTGTGCACTATGGCCACCAGGTGGCGTCAAATAACATCTGTTAAGGTTTTCGATACATTACTGTCATTGGTTTCAGACATCTTGAGAATGGATGGTGGCTGGTTTTAATAATTAATTGTTTTAATATATACCTGTAAACATTTCTTTTCTTTGTCACCTGTTGCCATACTTGTCAGCTGAACAGTCGAGGGCGTTGTTTGTCTCCAGCATAAATTGGAGACAGACGAGAAAGTTAACAAAAGTAATAGTTTATTTCAATAAATTATTATTATTATTATTTTTTTAATACAAGTGGCAGGTGAGTTATGGTGAGCTTTTCCTGCAAGAAAATGGTTTCTCCCTGAAGCGGAGACGGTGTTTTCCCCAGGCCTTTTATCCACAGCTTTTGCCAGGGACCTGCACTGCCACTACATGGGCCAGAGGTGGCGCAGAGGGACGCACACTGTCAAACAATTGGTTTCAGCTACTTCTGTTTAGTCCTCATTTCTCATTTAAATGTTTCAAATACTCTTAAATCAATCGTATTTCTTCTACCATGTATATTTTTGAGTGTGGAGCAATGGAAAAATCATTAGTGCAATGTGATAGGTTTTCAATGAGACTAGGAGGGGACCCCACGTGACAACACGACTCTTTAAAGTAGTTAAGTATGACATCGGGGTCCAATTCAAAAGGAACAGAAGTTATCTGTATAGAAGTGAAAAAAGATTGAAAAGGAAAGAGACGAAAGGAAAGCAAGACAATAGCAAATGAGATGAATTATGGGGGAGAGATATTTGAATGAAATAACTTCCACTAGTAATCCATGGGCCGACTGGGCCTTTCTGTGTGGAGTTTGCATGTTCTCTCTGTGTCTGCGTGGGTTCTCTCCAGGTACCCCAGCTTCCTCCCACTGTCCAAACACGTGCTTCTTAATTGGTGATTCTAAATTGGCCGTAGGTGTGCGAGTGTGAATGGTTGTCTGTCTCTGTGTTAGCCCTGCGATAGACTGGTGACCTGTCCAGGGTGTACTCCGCCTCTTGCCTGATGACAGCTGGGATAGGCTCCAGCCCCCCCCCCATGATCCTTCTCGACTAGCGGTTACAGAAGATGAATGAATAAACTTCCACTAGCGTCACATCACTTTGTCTGTTCTTTCTTTCTTTGACAGTTAACATTAGTTAAACTTAGCTAGCAGAGCAGTCTGTCCAGTTCTGTTGTCTGTGGCCAAGTCCCACAGACAACCCCAACAGACTGTTGCCAACTCAAGGGGAAACTGCATGAATTTAATACTTCCTGCAGCAGAAACCTAGATTTATATCATGGATATAAATCTGTCAGCTTGATTTGTTTGATATTTCTTCTACCTTCTCATTTCTCACATGTTGGCCTGTGATGCTGCAGCAGACAACCATGAGTAAAAAGAAAATACATTTTATTTATCAGGAAAAATGGCAGAAACATAATTTTCAGAAATCTATTATATTTGGCATTCACATCTACACCATCTTTGCATGATTAGTTTACCACTAGTACCAATACATACAGTGTATTCCAGAAAAAACAAACAAACAAACAAACAAAAAAAAAAACGGTGTTATTGAAAATGTCATTTTACTGTGAGCAAAATACAACGCATGCAGTCCTATTTTGACACACACAGGAGTGGGCCTCCCACAGTGGAGTATAGCTGTAATTTATTAGGTGGGTATGATGTGTGCTGGCACTAGGCTTAATGTGCCTCGCCAGACATGAATCATAGAGGACATCATGCTCTGCCATCATAAATCCACTCACACCTTTGACAGATCTCATCTAAATGCTACAGAGGTGTAAGTGTGGGTTTGCTGTTGTGAACACCTGACCATATACATTCATTCTCTGCCACCTGCCTATATGCTTAGTTTTATCTGTTTCTAAAGCATTTATTGTTATCGATCTCAACATGATGGGCATGTGTGATTGCTGTTTTTTGTGCAGCTCCAAGGTTAATAGATCAAAAATGGTTTTATGAACACAAGTGAAACCTCATCACATTTCATCATAGCACAGTAAAAAAACGCAACTTGTAAAGACTCAAATCTGCTTTGCTACAATCAAGTCAAAAGCAACTTTCTTGCAAAACAAGTACCACCAGAACATGCAAAAATAGCAAAAAATAAAAAACTAAGCTGAAACAAAGGCAAGTGGGTTTGTTTGAGTTTTCTTGCAAATGTTTCACCACTATTGGCTTCTAACAAATCTAAATGACTCTAAATGGGGTATGTGGCACTCACCTGAAACTCACCTGAAACTGCAATTTGACAATTTATTCAAAGTAGAGAAGCTCCATTAACAGATCACAGTCATTTATAACTGAACAACCACTTGAGTGGATGAGTGGTGAAATGTCTTTAAGAATCTCGCCTGATCACAGCTGGGATAGGCTCCAGCAGACCCCGTGACCCTTATAAGCGGTTACAGAAGATGGATGGATGGATGTCTTTAAGAAAACTCAAACAAGTCCGGTGTCTTTGTTTTAGTTTTTTGTTTTTGGACGATTGAGAATCTTCAGACATATGAGTCAGGCCGGCGTTACAGAGCACTGTACGCCAAAACCACAAGGACAGTTTCTTCCCCCAGGCTGTTGCTCTGTTGAACTCTGAGCAGTCACAGCTAGAGTGTGAGACCACTCACATGAACAAATAACTCTGCACTATTGTATATAGTCACTGTACAAATGGTTTGGTGTATATATCTCTTATTCTATATTTTATGTGTATAGATTGAGGTTTAGTTATCTCATTTTTATTTTTAATTTTCTTTCACTGATTTAAGTTTGTGTGTTTATGTACAAGAGAGTAAAGCTACCGGAGTCAAATTCCCTGTATGTACATACTTGGTCATTAAAGCTGACTCTGATTCTGATTCTCTGAGTTTAACCAGCCTTGCTACCCTGTTATGTTATATTTCCCCTCTTCAACTGATCATATTCAGTGACCTTTTCCAGCAGAAATAGCAGAAATATCACAGGTGGAACTAACAACAGTTGTTAATGCTCTGTTCTTAGAGCCGCTGCACTGTAATTCAATTAACTTACTAATGTGTTTAACAAGTAAAATGTCCAACTTTAGAATTAGTCATTTAGTGTATGCTGTGTTTGGATTATGACAAGAGGATGCTTTGTTTACATCTCCTCTTACCTGGAGGTCGTGGCCAGTGATGGAAAATTTGGGGTCACTACAAAGATTTTTTGACAAGGTTGTGACTAATGGCGGCAAAGTGACTACAGTGACAGAATTATTCTGTGATGTAGTATTTTATTCTGTGTGTGTTTGTAAGGGATGACCATCATGTAGATTATGGTATTCAATGGGTGATCATGGTAGTCCACAGCACTTTGGCCCCTACCAAGGTACCAGCCTCCACGTGCCGCACACGTACAAGGAAAATACATGCACAGCCTATTTAATATCTTCACACAGATATGTGTGCATCAGATTCAAAGAGGTAAATGTAAGGTGAAGATGAAATGATCTAGGCCTCAACAGCGTCTCAAGTGTCGTGAGAACACCCACAGATCGAACTGGAGGAGGCCAGTAATGAGCTTACACACTCCAACATGAAAGGACGGAGACGGATGAAAGAGAAGATGACACGACAGAGTGAAAAATAGAAAGCAGACAGAATGGGGGGACATGACAGAGGGCCTACTCAGTAAAAAATACTGCATCATCATAGGAAATTTTCACTTTTACACTTTGTGTAAATGAATACAAGTTCATGAGAAAGTAGGACAAAAAGAAAGATGAAGACTCCCAAATGCTGTACACGTCAGCCAACAGGACCAGGCGCGCCCCCGCTGCTACGCGAACTCACTAGTTTACAAATAGGTGTGCTTCCATATTGCGGTGGATCGGATTGCGTTCAAGGACTGCAGGAATTTAATTATGAATAAAAAAGTTTCTAAAACATCTTTACAGGTGGCTTTGCTATCAACATACTTTAGTAGTGTTAAGTAACTAAGTAAATTAATTTAAGTATTGAGGTTAAGTACATTTCTAACGTACTTTACTTGAGTAGTTTAATATTGTTTAATATTATTACACTATTTAACTCCACGTATTCTTCTATTATACATATGCAAATTGAGTAAATTGACAATATTAGTAAAATTAGCTACACCTCAGACAACTACACTAGCCTATCCAAAAGCATTCATTCATGACCCAAGTATCAGCACTGATACTTGGGTCATGAATAAAGATGTGCTTGAAACAGAGTTTAAAGTGACCATGGATGACTGTTGTTCAAACAGTTCTTAAAAATACAATTTTAGTAACATTTTGTATTATTAAATTATTGCAGATGCGTTGTTTGACTTTCACAGCAAATAGTTTCTCCAGCTGTAAGTGTACTGTAGCTACTTTTTCCCACGACACAGACACAAAGGTTAGCCTAGCATTAGCCGCCAGTTGCTTAGTAGGAAATGTGAACAATAAGCCAATTACAAAATGCTAGTCTAAAAAGGATTGATCAACAAATAGCCTTAGCATGTAAACCATGGCCTATTTTAATGATAGGGAGGTACATTGCAGAAAGTTTTACTCACATCGTGTTTTCAAATAAAGAAACAAAACAGCTGGGCATGTTGTTATATGAGTATCCTGTGGATCTGCGCATTAAAACATCACAAATGCATGTTTTAATTAGGTCTGCAAACTTTACGAGGAGCACCTAAAGGCAGCACAGGGAGGCGCTTCCAGTGTAGCTGTCGCTGCGTCGCCTACCAGTGCCTGTGCAGCCTGATTCCTCCTCCTCTCTCCCCCCTCCTCTTCCTCTTATTTCTCACTGCATCTCCTCCACCACCTGCCACAGCAGCGACGCAGCGATGGAGACCTTCTGCAAATTATTGTAAGCCCACGGTAGAGCCCATCTGAGAGAGAAGGAGAAAGAAAGGCAGAGTGAGAGTCATAGCAGCTGCAGACAGAGAGGAAGAGGCAGGATCGCAGGGTGGTAAGCGGAAACACACAAACATATGGTTTGCCTGAGCAGCGGCTGTTTCTGAGGATTGCTGAAGCGGACAGAAACTTATTCTCCCACCGAGATCTGATGAAAGGTACGTTTCATTCGTCCATCTCGTTTTTTTCCCCCCGGCACTTGTCCGCATTATTTTCGTGCGCTCTCACCTGTGCGCGGCTGCGCTTTGCACCTCTGTTCCATTAGTTTGTGCAGGGTGGATTGCGGTTATTGGACCTCCCTGAAAGCGCGCACGCACACACGCGCACAGACCATCACAAGACGCAGCCTACAAAAGCTCGCTGCGAGGAGGAAATTGAATTAGACAAGTTATTCCTGGAGAAGAGGAGGGGATATCGCTTCGACTCTCGGCTTCTCTGAGCTCACCAGGAGCCTCTCTCTTCTCCCGTCCTCACGGTAACATGTCTGGCCATACTGTGACCATCCCGGACGACCGGGCGTTCGCCAGCTTCAAGGCGGAGTGTCTGTGCGAAGAGGGCTGGAACATGACCTACAGCAAGGGGGGCATCACGGTGTGGACCCAGGCTCTTGAGGAGGGGAAGTCCGTGCACAAAATTAAGGTGAGACTTCAGAATAACCACAGGTATGAATTATAACTTTAAATAAATACAATAAACTTAACACAGAGTGCTCACTACGCTGTTTAGCTATTGAGCATTCTACTGTAATAAGAGAAAATATGCGAACATAATCATCTGGCAAAAGTAGGAAAACAACTGGGGATGGGGAGAAATAAAACCTAGCTGCATTATTTAGTTGGCAGGAGAGTGTGTTTTTCAAAATTCCCCTATGATTTAAACTGCTGACATGCTTGAACCACATTTTTTTTCCTTCTGCACGGCCCCTTTGTAGCTGCAGAGGCATCTATAACCCCATTAAAAGCAGATTTGAAAATGCAAAGTGTATTTTATATCATCCCTCTGTGACCAGGTGAGTTTTGTGCAACTGGAACACATCCTCTTTTAGATGTGTGTAATGGTTGGAGGATGTGAATTGATGTCTCTTACTACAGAGAAGTGAGAGCTGGGGGAAATCTCAGGAGGCAGGTTTAATACTCTGGAGATGCACCATCCCTTTGCCAGTGAAACAGTTTTTCAAGTCTCTATACAAGAGCGTATCATGTAGTGTTGAGTGTAATGTGTCCGCTTATCTTGTTTGCTGCTGTTGAATTAAATTTGCATACAGTTTAACGTCCGTTTAACGCACAGGGAAATGAGCGAGGCACACGCTGAGATGCAACAGGCAATGAAACCGATTAGGGATTTTCTCAGTTTTACAGTATTCTAAACTCACCCAACAGTATTTCGGTTAAATGACTGGATTAATTGATCATTTGTGTTGTTTTCAGGTGTTTTATCAGCTAAAATAAACCCCTCATTCAGAGTACAGTTGGCTCAAACAACATCAGGCAAAGTGCAGCAGGTGGAAAAATGTTGTAGCTCCTGTTTAATTGTTTAGGTAAGATAATGTGACAAGTATGTGAAAGTACGCAATGGGTAAACTTTGTTATCTTTCTAAGCAGCAGAGTGGGGTTGATGTGGAGGCATGATTAAGGACGCCGATGTCGCCTTTAGTCTGCTCTGCATCGTCTAACATATTCTGTCTGACTACAGTCATTAATAATGTTTCCTAGGAGTTAGAGGATAAAAAAATGAATGAAACAAATATAGAAAAATTGCACACATTAAGATACAAAGTGAAAGTTTAAAAAGAACTTGTAGAAATAATACGAGCAAAACTTAAAACTTGATTAGGACATTAAAAAAGAAGATATCAGTTTCAGAGTAATGCTGGCATCTATTTTTGCCAGTGCACACTATCATTTCCTCTTACAGCCTCAGATGTTGCCAAGGAACCTGTCTGGCTGGTAATTTACTGCTTAACCAGCTCAAAACCTCTTGTAGTGTTGTCAGTTTAACTTGGAAACGGATTTGACTTCACAGCCTACAGTTTGGGGAATGCTGCTTCCTTCACAGATTACATGCTCATCAGATAAAACCAGTTTAGTGTCGGCAGCTAAGGGATACGTATTCCTGTCATCCCATAGGTTAAAAAAATTAAACTCATTCTCTTCTGTGTATGTGTGCTTTTCTGCTTGTGGATCCGGGTCTAGAGAGCGTGTGTGTGCCGGCAGGTGTTTACACTGTTAAATAAAGTGATGTGTGTGCATGGGTGTGTGTCTGTGTGCACAGGGGTGTTATCTTCATGTGCAGAGGGCTTTTCCCTGCCCCCTCTTCCAGTCTTTTTACCTGTGTGTGTGTGTGTCTGTGTGTTGTTTAGGAGCCATTCAAAATTGTGTATGTTGGCCTAATGTACCTGTGTGATTCCTCAGGGTATGTCCTGTGTGTGACGAAGAAGAGGTGTAGCGTGTCTGCATCAGCAGAGAATAATATATGTGTTTGTGTGTGTTTGTGTGTGTTTAAGAGGGTAGGGATCTGGTTATACATGATTTTTCATACAGGACAGGTGCGTTTCCTCATGACAGCTGTAGAGTGCAAACACACTGAAGTTGAAAAAGCGCACACACACACACACCCACACACACACACACACACACACACACACACACACACACACAAACACACACACATTTGAAGCTTGGGTGGGGCTTCTATCCGCAACTGCCACTTTACCTTTATGTAAATAGTAACAGAAGGTGGATTTTTGCATTGTATATTCTTCCATTGTCATTAGGCCTTGTCAAATACATTGTGTCTAAAGGGTGACATTCATGTTATTTTGGGGGGAGCTGTGGAGTAGTAGTGGTGGTGCAGCTTGGGTCCGAGGGGTCCCGCTGTGTCCATGGCTGAGGTGCCCTGAGCATGCATTTAACCCCCAAACTGCTCCCCAGGGGTGGTCCTTAGAGGCTGCAGCCCACTGCTCCAACGGTACACACTGCTGTGTGAATAAGTGGATGGGTCAAACAGCAGGAACTGCAATTTCCCCATTGCGGGAAAATGAAGGGTTAAAATTATTCTTATTATTATTGAGCGGTTGGTGTGTTTGGACGGTGACATGCATCAGCAGAGAGGCATGCTTTTTTTAACCTCTCTGCCTGTTCGGGCTTCTCTTATTCCTACAGAATTAAAAACGGTAAAGAAATGCATATGCTAATGAGTGTGTAAGAGAACAGGCTGACAATCATCATTATCATTAGTGAACTAATTATCATCAGGCTTATTATCACGGTAATCTTTGCCCCTGCCATATTCATCAGTAATGAGTTTTATCAACAATCAATCCACATATAATGGATGTGTGTGAATATGTAGGTGGCTTTGTTTTTTGTATTAGTCGGAGCGTGTCTCTTGCAAAGCCACACACACATGCAGTAATAACAGACAATCACAGACAACCCAGGCTTACCTTCCTCCATGCTGACACAGAGGGAAGCCGGGCTCTGAATCATCACCCACCACCCCCTTATAATTGTCTTCCACGATCATATATCAGCACACCCAGAGGAGCACATGATGGGAGCTGACAGGTTGGGAGAGGGGAGCGAGGGAGGGAGAGAAGAGAGTGGCAGGGAGAGAACACAAGTGGGTGAGGCAGGGAATGAGGGAGTGGATGAAAAGTGGGTGGTGTGGGTTGGATGTGCTGGTGTCAGAGGTCATTGGGTAGTCTAAGTAGGAGAGGGCGCTGTTAGGACAGGCATGAGGAAAAACAAAAAAGACACGCAAAACCACACACACCTATTGTTTGTTTGTCTCCATCCATCTCTGTTTTATCTGTATGAACTCCAGCTCACCCGCTTCTCCTTGCTTCTGTCGAGTTTACTGAATTAGCATGTAATAGAATTACACACACGTGTACTTATCTAGCTGTACGTCTTCTTTCTGTGCTGAATGTCTTTTCCTCCGTACAGTTTTCTTCTTACGCCTTTTCTTTTGACTTTCCTTCTTCCTCCTACTCCTGTCTCGGGTTGCCTGAATACAACGCATATATTATTCTCTCGGGTCTTTTCTGACCTACAAGTTCTTTGCCAGTCTGTCAACACACACACATATTTCAGTTGCGAGACAGTTCTGACACTGGTGTACTGCACGGTAGATTTTTCTGGATATTAATATATTCTACATCTGCAGTAGCTGTATTTTCATCTAAAGCCCCTCAAACACGGGCTTTCTACAGTCAATATACACTTGGTTGGAAATGCAGCATTCTGTGTTTTGTATCATATCACTGTGATTGAAATTTCACAATAACATCCTATTTGGTATGTGAGATGTCTTTTAGTATGTAGGGCACCAGTATTACATAAATTGCATGCAAACTGCGTTAGTAGCTTGGTATGCCAACACTGAACAGTAGGCTGGCATAAATATCCTCATAAATCATAAATTAATTTCAGCAGCAATGAGGTGGCAGGTTACCACGGTTACTAGTCCTCCACTTGCAAGGAGGGTCTGATGAAGATGGTTCTGTACTGAGCAGTCCGTCCGAAAAGGTCCATACAAAAGTACATTGAATGATGGTAGACATATTGAAAACATAGAGTATTGCACGATATATTGGAAGCAGGTTATGTGTTTTTTTTAGTTCCAGAATGCAGAATATCTAATGTAAAACTAAAATTGTAATTTCCCACAGTTTGTCCTTAACTACTGTCAGTATACATCATGTTCAAGTGTCAGTTTTTTCTGTTTTGTTTTAGTTAGTTATGTTATGCTACAGAAACAGGATGTGACCTCAAGATGACTACCAGTTACAATGCCAACTACTCTGGAAAACGGCCCCGTAGGACTGTGAGAATAGAAAAGAAATAAATAAATAAGTACAGAGTATAATCCAACATTTCAGTGTATAATCCAACTGGTGGAGGTAGACTAGAGTGCAGTATTAATAAAACTAAAACCCGAGTGAGTGTGGCGGGAGTGCGGGCAGGTCATCGATAACGCGGCTCCACGTGGCTCCACTCTCGGTACTGCGCAGACTCTGGCTCTAAACTAGCAAGATGGCTCTGCCCATATCTCTGGGAAACTAGCGTCAGTTTTGCCAATGCAAGGAAGTGGGGACGTGATGTCCATGTTTGTATACTGTTTATGGTATTGACCCACTTTGTGAGCCAGGCTCAAGTGGTCATTCAAGGTATGCCAGTTTAGGCTTTAACTTTTGCGTTTAATAGGCATTACATTAGTATAGGCAGAGCAATATCTGATCACTACCATCATTAATCACGTTCAGCCAGTTACTTTGTAGCATGACTGACTGGTTTCTCTCCTGGCCTCTAAAGTACTAATTCCACCAGGTAAAATACTTATGCATTTGAAATAGTACTAGTGTTGATAGCAAAATGTACGAGGTCCCTGTTCAAATTGGTGCAATAAAATAAATAGCTTCTTCAAAAGAATATAAGATGTAACAGGATTAAACAGGACATGGACATTCATTCAATTTTAGGAGCAATATGCTGTATCTAGCAAAAGTAACTCAACTCAAAGGCCCACAAAGTTTTTATGTATAGATCTTGAATCACATGCAGCATACAATAGTCATAACTTTTGGAGATATATACAGTCTAAAAATGTGGATGCATGTTCATTGTTTCAGTTCATTTATCTGCTGACATCATGGTGGTGGCACAGTGTTCAGCACAGTCATATCTCACAGTAAGAAGATTCTGTTTTTCTCAGTGCTGATTCTTTTTGTGGGAACTTTGTCTATGTTTGTCTCTGTTTCTTGTTTCATTTCATAAACTTGTAAAATTAAAAAGGTGTCATCAGGGCCTCAGTAGGTTCAGTTTCTAAACTCTGTGATAGTGTTGACATCTTTGTTGTATCTCACTCAATGCAGTTTGGTGCATGGTCGTGTTTTCACACCTTGCTCAATACTGCGACCACATATACACTGCCTGGCCAAAAAAAAAAAAGAAAGAAAAAAAAGTAGTCACCTGGATTTAACTAAGCAAATAGGTACAAGCCTCCTTTTGGATAATTAGGAGAAAAATTATGAACTGTCTAACCCATCATTAAAAACTGGAAGGATAGTGGGGAACCATCGTCTTTGAGGAAGAAATGTGGTTGGAAAAAAATCCTGATTGATTGGCGACCACTTAACAGTTTGGTGAATTCAAATCGAAGAAAAACAACAGTAGAACTCAGGGCTATGTTTAATAGTGAAAGTAAGAGCATTTCCACATGTACAATGTGAAGGGAACTCAAGGGATTGGGACTGAACAGCTGTGTAGTCTTAAGAAAACCACTAATCAGGGAGGCTAACTGGAAAAAAGGCTTCAATTTGCTAGGGAGCATAAAGATTGGACTCTGGAGCAATGGGAGAAGGTCATGTGGTCTGATGAGTCCAGATTTACCCTGTTCCAGAGTGAT
>JASGAT010366784.1:0-34253 GCA_030220025.1 Chelon auratus | reverse complement strand
GCTACATCTGGTTTATATATATACACAGTGTGTGGGGCTGCTATTTGTACTGTCAGCAGGCCTCTAATGTGTGCTGAGAATGTGTGATATTCCCCAGAGAACAGAGAAAAGTACACTCCCAGCACTCAGCGGCTTCTCCCTGTTGCATAACATGCCTCTAGTCCGCGGCGGGGCGTGCACGCGCGCGTTCCCAGTGGGCGTGCACGTGGTTGTGCATTTGTACGGTGGAGAACTGAAGCCCGTTGTTTGGGCCATCATGAGTAAAAATGCGGGACAATGGCTGAATGCCTCGTCGCACATGAGGCTGGTGCATGTGAGGAGCTGAATGAAGCACAGTGTTTCTGTATTGTTTGAATCCTTCGTTATCTGATTGGTTTATGCTTTGATAAAGTTTTAAAAGCTAATAAATTAATCCTGCTGCACATGAACTAGAACCCTGTGGCGCAATGTTTATCTAAAATAGGAAGTTGTGTGTGAAATATTTGTGTTTTTCTGACACAATTCCTGATTTTTGAGTGGTTTAAGATAAAAAAAGCGTCTGAACCATTGTGTTTTGATAAATAACACTTAAATCAAACGTGTAAAACAGCTCTAGTGGCATATTCTTGCTGTGCTTGCATGTTTACAAGATAAAATAACTGGTTTAGTCATAAAATAAAGACATTAACAAAGGGAAACTTTAACCTTTTTATGAAAAAGTTGAATATTTCTACTAAATTTTGAGCTTATCTTGAGTCATAGTTACTTTGCAGCACAAGTTAACACCTTGAATAGCTCGAAAGTTCACCATATCCAGGAAGATTCATCCTCTGGGGATCATGATTCTCTGCTCAACATTTGAATCCGTACGGAGATACTGGATCATAAAATCCTTGCTCCTCAGTCAAGTCTCATTGCAAATACTGCAATGATACATACTGACATCCTGCACAGATGAAGTAGCTGATTAAAAAGCTAATGTTTAGCATATATGCATCTTAATGTTTTTGCAGATATTATAGCAGAAGTTTCTAATGTAGGCAAATCAAACCACTGCCCTTTATTTCACAAATGCAACAGATTGCGACATTAACGACATGAGTTGTAGCCTGTAATATTTATATATGATCTGTGATATTTCCAGTGCAACATCAGGGCTAACACACGATGCGAACAGACAGCGCAGTGTTCCTATTTCCAGTGCTGGGGAGGCAGAGAAACGACGGGGAAGATCATTCTCAGAATAGCACAGCACCACAACAAGCCCTCTGTTTGTTATGGCCTTCAGCCTTCAGCTCCCTCTTCCTCTGCATGTGTGCGTTTCCTTGAACCGGCCGATGTGTTCTTGCTTGGTTCAGGCTGTTCTGAGTTTGCACGGTCCTCCATTGAGGGAGGGAGGGAGGCGGGGGGGTGAGTGGCAAAGAGGAAGGAAAGGGAGGGGACGAGGAAAGAACACACTGTCAGCAATGTTGGTGGCCAGCACCAGGAAGCCTGGGTGTGTTTCCGTGTCAGGGGTTCAGTCGTGTCACATATTTGACACTTAAAAACCGGACGTCCCGCCGTTACCCGCAGACTTTCCACTTCATCACATTGAGTGACACGACTGAATGTATTTTAACCTTGCTCCAGACGTACTGCTTTTGTGTATAAAGCGTTTGCTTCAGAATTTTATACATTTCGGCATAAAAATGACTCAAAGCACCTGCAGATTTTCTCACAACAAGTCCTGGAAGTAGACACGAGAACCCAACCAAACAAGTGAAACACAAATATTATGCTTGTGGATTTGTTAATTCAAAAAAAATGTATCTTGTGCAGACATAACAGCAACTAAACATTTCTGGTAACAGCTGATCAGTGGTCTACAGCAGCTTGGAGGGATTTTAGCCCATTCCTCAGAACAGAACCACTTCAGTTCTGAGATGTTGGTGGTGTTGGTGGCTTGCTTCAGGTCCAATATTTCTACTGGATTAAAGTCTGGACTTTGACTTGGAACGCTCAAAAACATTAATTTTGTAGAACCACTTGTGTTCTTGGTTCTCGTTGTCTCGCTGTGTGACCCAGTTTCTCTTCAGATTCAACTCACGGACAGACGTCCTGACATTATATTTTTTTAGAATTCACTGGTATAATTCAGAATTCATTGGTCCATCGATGATGACAAGCCGTCCTGGTCCAGATGCAGCAAAAACAGGCCCAAACGAGGACGTTGCCGTCCCCATGTTTCATGGACGGGATGAAGTTCTGAAACTCGTTTCATCTCCAAACGTGACGCCTCAAATTTAAACCAAACATTGGTCCACAAAATATTTTCCCAACAGTCTTCTGGCTTGTCCACATAATGTTTAGATGTCTGATCAGCACAAGATACTGAAAACATAGATCTTGAGGGGTCCAAAAACCTTTAGGCAGCCGTGTAGATTTTAGATTTTTCACCTCATCTGAAAGTCCAAATGCTCTAAATATGATCAGACAGCTGAGGATATTTTAAGACCTCAGATGATTTGCTATTTAAGGCTAACTTTAGTCATATTCTTGTGTGTGTTCCAGATATCTGGTCTCTGGGGGTGATCCTGTACATGCTGGTGTGCGGAGTCCCTCCCTTCCAGGAAACCAACGACAGCGAGACTCTGGTTATGATCCTGGACTGCCGCTACTCCGTCCCTGACCACATTTCCGATGACTGCAGAGAGTGAGTATACTGTTGAACAGTGACGCACGCATTAAAAAAAAACAAACAAAAAAACACAGCCTCACATGTTGATTTAATCATCTTTGCGTGCTTTATTTCTGAGAGTCGATTTGGCGGACTGAATGTGATGAGTCTCAAGGAGCTGCTGACCGTAAAATCATCTCATTAGCGTGAATAATTTCAGCGTCCTGCTTGTCTCAAAGGATTCTTCCATCTGCTGCATATACTTTATGAACGTCATGGCTCCTCAGATGTTGGCTTTTGTTTTCTTTATTTCGAAATCCTCAGCGTCCTTGAACCGTAAACCATATTTCAGTCGTGCTAAGGGTACACAAACACACTCCTGGAACAAAGAAATACTGTCTTATCAAGACAAATACACACCCGCTGTCCTGCAGTTTAAAAAGCAGTAAGAGGGCAGCTATTGAAAATGGTCGGCAGGAGTTTATTAACTGAATTTAATGACAAAGATCTTAAATTTATTTGCTTGTCTGCTGTTGGGTTTAACGTTAGCAATGATTTTTGTTGTGTCTGAATGAGGGCTAAAAATATTCAGTCACGATTTCCATAATTAAGGCGCGGTTTCCGCTAATGAATCAATCACGCCATCTGTTGTAAATGTTCCTTAAAGGTATATTTTCCATGTTTTTAATATGTAATCTACATTGGAGTGGACAAATACACTTGATTTATGCAAATCTATGTTATTATTATTGCACCAGTCCAAAAACTAAAGACAAATACCGTCCAGAATATTCTCCAAAATTACGTCAACGCTCAGATGATACGGCTAACATGATTTGAAAGTTAAACTTGTCGTTCAAAAAGACCCGTTCTTTATCCAGGTCTGCTCGTCTGTTTCGCCTTCTTTTACTCTTCTGTTACTCTTTTAAATCTTTGATTTGTGTTGCTGCACTCCACGGGATAAAACTATGACTGCACTTCAGATTTTGCTTGCTTTCCACAGCTGTTGCTTTGATCAGAGACCTGAGTGCCAGAGACATGGAAGGAGGAGGAAGGAGGATTTAGTTTGAGTGTCTGCAGCTTAAAAACACATATTTTATTGATCTGGTTCAAACTGCATGACCTAGCAACGGGAAACTATCTTTATTTCAAGTTCTTCTTGTGGTTAGGAAGTGAATAAATACTCCCAGCCGAGTGGTTTTCTCAGATCTGCGGCTACAAACACGTCCTGGAACATCTGACCCGACGTTCGTCATATGACTTTGCCCCTTAGTGAATTCAGAAAGGAGCTGAATTGAGCAGAACAACCTTCTGGACATATTTACAAGTTGTAGAGGTTAAAACCGAGTCAGTTTCTGTTTCAAAAAGAGATTAAAACTATTTTTCTGTCTTTTTCTTATCAGTCTGATCTCTAGGATGCTGCAGAAGGATCCGTGTCATCGCGCCTCCCTCGATGAGATAGAAGCCCACCACTGGCTGCAGGGCCTGGATAGCGCCCTCCTCAGCCCGGAGGCCCCTCCGCACTGGCTCTCAGGGGCCCTTTCTCCCAGCTCGCCACGCTCAGGAGTTCCCGAGTGTGGGGATCTGCTCGCCGCGAGGCCGCCGCCGCAGGCTTTCCCCGCCCCGTGGCAGCCCAGCCTCACCTTCACCCTCCGTCCGCCTCCAGTCGAAGAGCCTCCTCTCACCAAGAACCTCCCAGCACTGCAGCAGATCTGTGAGGAAGAAGAGGAGGAGGAGGAGGAAGAGGAAGAGGAAGAAGAAGATGATGGATGTTTGGTGAAAGAGGGACAAAGTTTGGAGTCTTTGTTAGAGGAGGAGGCAGAGGGAGAAGCTGAGGCAGAAAATCAGTTAGAGGCCAGAAGCTCGGTGGAGATCATCGTGGAGGAGGAGAAAGTGGAGATGGAGATAGAAGTGGAGGAAGAAGATGGCGGCTGTGTGATTTCAGATCAACCAGTCAGTCACGGAGACAGGTCCGTCAGCCAGACTCCCGAAGTCCCTCCATCCTCCCTGCCCGGCTTTGGCGTGCCGTGTTGTCAGGGGCAGCCGGACCCCACGACCCGAGAAGACGGGAGGGACGAGGAGCTGGAGCCCAACAACAACACCAACAAACCGCCTCAATCTGACTCAAATCACTCCTCCCCCGTCTCTGCGCCCTCCGCCAGACTCAGCCTGAACGGGAAGGAGACGCAAAGAGAGCAGGACGAGAGAACGAACGGCGAGTGCGGGAGAGAAGACCAGTTGAGGTCTCCACCCAACGGCGCTCTGGGGACCCGGGACGAGCCGGCGCCAAGGGCGGAGCAGGGCAAACGGCACAGCTTAAAGCTACGGGAGAGACTCTTTCAGTTCCCTCTGTGTGAGAAAGCTCTGGCCTTCAACATACCGACCAACAACAAGCCCAAGATCCTGCCGCTGGCTCAGTACAACTGCTGCCACGTGCTGTGAGAGAAAGCGTCGGGTGTGCTGCTCGCCCTCTCGGGACGTACAGGCTGCTTTGCAGTCGGCAGGTCACCGGCTACCAAAGCAAAGCTCCTGCTGCAGAGACGGCGAGGCCCTCAGCATGCAGAGTGTACGGGAAGAGACGTGTACAGACTCCGTGTCGTAAAGACTTCTGTGCAGCGCAGTAGTCGGACTCGTTAGAACGTCGTTAACGTGCTGCCGTGGACAGGAGCGACCACGGAAGACTGTTTCTAATGTGTAGCTTAGAATCAACACTGGACCTACCTGCAAAGACTGATGGGAGGAAGACAGAGTGAGGGAGATACACACTGGACAGACTGTTCATGAGGTGCACTAGTGAAAATGAATAACGTTTTTTGGAGGGGAGGGGTGGGGAGGGGGCAGTTGTGCCTTTATTGTGACAGGAAATTGGGTGAAAGATATCCTGCTCTAAACCTAGGGTATTTAAAATTAGTCTTCAGACGTGTCGCTATTATTTTGACAAGCCTCTTTGTTGTCAGGTGGCTCAATGACAGAAGCACCACAAACGACATCCTCCGAAATCATCACAGTCCTCGTTCAGACCTTTCATTAACATCCGAACTGGAGAATCTGAACACAGGTGTCCAGCTTAGATACCTGTGTTCACACCTGGTGTTAGACATGCGTCTCTACATGCGTCCCCACAGCCACCACTTCAGATCAGATCCCAGTTTCTTTCTCTGTATAGAAATAAACAACAACCTCATTTGCAGTAGATCATTTTAACAGCTGCTGTCTCTAATAGATCTCTACCTAGCGCTGTTTCAGAACCATGAACAGCTGGTTGTTGTGTGTATACATCATGTCTTAGGGACGTGATGCATATTTCAGAACAAGCTCTTTCTCATTCACTTAAATCAAGTTCATTCATTCATTCGGAATTCATTTTCCGTAACCGCTTGTCCTCTGGAGGGTCGCGGGTGGGGGGGTACTGCAGCCTATCCCAGCTGTCATTGGGACGAGAGGCGGGGTACGCCCTGGACTGGTCTCCAGTCTGCCACCCCACCACCACCACACACCCCCACACACACTAATATTCTCATAAACTCCATATATCAAAGACAGAAACTAAGCCTTTTATACAACAGGCCTATGTAATGGGTAAACAGCACAATTTGGTGGTCAACAGTAAAATTGCTAAATTTGAGCCCCTCTGAACAGGGGGAATCACCAAGATTGTAAAATACATTGTTATTTAGTGTCATGTCTGTGCATTCAAATAATGTGGTTATAATGGGAGTCAATGGGGCAAAAACTGCCACTAATGCTATGAAAGGAAGATTTAATGAAAATCTGATGCTGCACAAAAACTAAATATGCTTCCAAGTAAATGATGTTACTAATCTTTGACATATCCAAGACTGTGATAACAGGTAAAGAAATCTCCAGTTTCCGATCATTTTTTATGTTGAAAATAGGTCATTTTGTGTGTAATTTTCCCCATATCAGTGACTTTATTTTCTAAATTGGCATTAAAAGGGTTAAAATTTTGATTTTTTTTTAATATTTAGTAGTTTTGATCAGGGCTGAAGCTGATTAACAAATTTAAGCAAAAAAAGTTGAAAAACATATTTGTCTGATGTATTTTTACAGCAGTCAAAGTTAGTGGCTGTTTTCAGCCACTAATGGTATGAAAGGGTAGTAAATTTGCCCACAGTGTATTATTGGTCTATTCAAAATTATGAGATCATATTTTCAAAATTGATGTAAAATTAAGGTTCCTCACCATTTGCTGCAGCAGAGTGAAAGTTATGGTCAAATTAAGAGCAAAAAGTGACTCCAAGTGGCTGTTTTCATCCCAGACGGTACACAAGGGTTAATGGACGGTCTGAACGCGGTTCCAACGTAAAACTGAACACTAGAACAGGTCACGAAGCTAAGATTTACAGCAGGAATCCATTCACTGGTGTACCTAATGTTTTGGCAACTGAGCGCAAAGACTGCGGGAGTTTTTATTGAATAAGCTAAAGTCCGTTTTTGTTGGCTTGACGGTGCCTACTGCGATGAAACCCAACTGAACGTTTTTAATCGTGACTGTAAGAAGCTCTGAAGTAGAACCGGTAGATTTACACGTTTCATCCGATAAGAACAACTAGCAGCTATTACTTTTATTATTATTATTAATTAACCTGGCTGATTATTTTATCTAGAAAACTGTGAAAGATTTAAAAAAACATGTTTTGTCTGACCAATGTACCAAAAACAGGTAAATATTGAAGTTTATTATAATTTAAGACCAAAAAAAAAAGAAAAAGGACCATCACATGTTTGTTTTTTTACTAAAGCTGCTGATTTTATTCATCAGCTTTTTATTTTCCTTTGCACGACTCTTCACATTGAAAGCTCTGAATATAACACTGTATAATATACGTACATATTATTACTAAACTGTTTCTAGGATCGTTGATCGTCGACTGGGATGCAGGTCTTCCATCGCTCTTATGGTCACACTGTGTGATCAGGACTTTTTATTTTACATTTTGGACTTTTATTATTATTATTTTTTTGTTTTGTAACCAGACATAGATGGGACTTTGTGCATGTTATTGATCACAGTATATACCTCCATGTGTCTTGTGTAACTGTACCCAGAGGTAACCCACTGAATTATGAATTGCACAACTCCTACTGTAGCCGGTGGCAGCATCCGAACACACACACAGCTCCTCCTGGTGGTGTTTGTTTTATTCGTTTCCTCGTTTGAAGCTTTCCCGAAGCCAAAGCTGTACAATAACCTGTGATCGCTCCGTCACGTGAAAATAAATAAATAAATAAATAAATCTGATTAGCGCTCGGATCCAGTCAGCCGTGGAGGCGTGAAGTCTGTGACATGAAACGATCTGTTCCCGTGTGACGGCTGTGTGTCCACTGACCTATATTGTAACTAGGACCGCAGACAAACGTCTCTGTGGAGCCGTGAACTTATTTTTCTGTATTTATTTATTAAAAATGGATTAAATTGACGGCAGTGAGACGGATGAGTGATGGAGTGAGTTTATTTTCGCAGATACACTCAAGAGAGGCTCAACCGTGATTTATGCTTCTAGGAAATAAAGTTTGTTTGGTAAAAATCACATAACTATCAGCCATAACATTATGATCAGTGATGTCTGGCTGCCTGGCCAAAAAAAAAAAAGGTCCCACACTCTAATATTTCACCTTTAGCTTTGATTACAGCACACATTCTCTGTGGCATTGTTTCAATAATCTTCTCCAGTGTCTCCAGATTTATTTCCATCCAGTCTTTCATTCATTTTTCACCCAGATCTTGTATTGATGATGGGAGAGTCTGACCACTGCACAAAGCCTTCTCCAGCAAATCCCAAAGATTCTCAATGGGGTTAATGTCTGGACTCTGTGGTGGCCAATCCATGTGTGAACATGATGTCTCATGCTCCCTGAACCACTCTTTAACAATCTGAGCCCCATGAATCCTGACATTGTCATCTTGGAATATGATCCATTGATGGAATAACCTGGTCATTCAGTATATTCAGGTAGTCAGCTGACGTCATTCTTTGGACACATAATGTTGCTGAACCTAGACCTGAGCAACTGCATCTAACATATTTTCCACGACCACAGGATGTGTCTTTAGACATGGTTGTTTAAGAAATGAGAAGCTACTCATTGCATCAATTGGGGTTAAATAACTTGTTGCCAGCTGAAAGATAATCACCCATGCAGTAATTATCAAATAAGAGGCGACTAGGCAACCAAAGGCAACTAGACTTGTTGATTTGTGAATTTTCTAATGTGCTGTAATCTTTATGGTGCATTCGTCCAAAAACAGTAACAAAAAATCTGAAAAGACAACTGGACTTGTAGAGTTTCTTGAAGACATTTCATCCAAGTCTTCAGCTTTAAAAGGCTGGTTGGACGTTTAAATAGGAACAGATACAACCAGATACCCCCCAGTAGGTGTAGAAAACAGTTTTGTGTTCAGTGCAAGTGCAGGACACAAAGAGGAGGCAGGAGTTGGTAAGAAAAGGTGCAGCAGGAAAAGGCAGAAAAACAGGGAAGAGAAACAGGATCAGCAACATCACAGACAACCTGACAGAGGACAAAGAGAAAGGCAGAGCTACACATATATATGTATATATATACACACACACTTATAGGGGCTGATAACGAGAGACAGGTGAGACCAACGAGGGCAAAAGACACAAGGCAACACAGGTGAATGTAATGAGGCAAAGACAGGAAGTAAAACTTGAATCCAACAAGAAAACTGATTACAAAATAAACTTTTTGTGGACATGTGTTCAGACTGTGTTGTAAATTGATGGCGGATTATGTCTCCATCTCTGAATCTTTCCACTCACCAAGTGGACAAGTGGAAAGATGAAAAGCTCCAGTAGCTCTCTCTTGTGTGTTCCATCTCCAAAACTGCGGCTCTGGTGGGACGTTCCTGGTCTGCAGTGGTCAGTGTCCTGTAAACATGGTTTTTCCATCACTGGAAAAGTGATGGAAAAAGTCGGTGCTGGTTGGGACGGGTGTCAGGTGCAGTGTTCTGCTGGGAGACCTTGGGTCCTGCCGTTTATGTGGATGTTACTTTAACACGTACCACCTACCACCTGATGCCTGTGGCCTCTTACAGCAGAATAATGCTTCCTAAGAACGGTTCAAGGAGCAAAACTTCAAGGTGTTGACTCGGCCTCCAAATTCCCTCGATCTCAGTCCGATCCACGGACGCCTCCACCTCGAAACTTGCAAGTACCTTGGTGACAGAGAGCTCTAGAGGGGTGCACGCTTAAGAGAGACCCACACGATATAACCCAGGTGGTCATAATGTTAAGGCTGATTAATATATAGCCATTTTAATTGTTGATTATTGACATTATCAGCGAATCAGTCGTGTATTTTCTGGATTGTCCAGGAAGTTCACAAAGGAAAAAACCTGCAGATGATTTTATTCTCTGCTGATCGAGACGTTTGAGAAAAAAGTAAAAATGAATGAAGTGGAGATATTAAAGTTTAATATCTCCATTAAGAAGAAATGTTCCCATTTGCTCAATGAACTGAGGCTTCAGCCATTTTACTTCCTGTCCAAAAGAAATAAAGACTTAAACTGCACCAGAATGACCTCCAAAGAACGACCGACAAACTTTTCTTATGTGACTTTATTTTAAGGCAACCATCAAACGTTGTCCACTCGTACCAGGTGTTCTTTAACACATCACACACACACACACACACACACTCTCTGTCTCACACACATTCTGCTCTATGGTTAGTGTCTGAAGTGCACATGTGCATTTACTGCAGCCGCTTCAGTAAATCTCACTTTCCACCTGCACCTTTGCTGCACCAGTCCTTCTGCAGAAACAAAGCTGCATGTGGGGGATATAAATGTAAAAGCATGTGCTGCCACCTGGTGGCCAGAAACACTGCTACCTCCTAAAATAAATACAGAAGAAGTGCAGGAGAGACGGTGGATTTCCTCTGGTGGCTTCTCCACCAGTGCACGTCGATTTAAAGTTAAATCGGTGAATACTCGTGATGTGAATGCAAACGTTCAGACTTTAAGGCATATTATTGCGGCTGTAAGTGAGTAAAAAAAAAAAACAATAATAAAGCCCACGCAAAATAAAAAAATAAAACTCAAAACCAAGCACGCAGCAGTTCTTGACACAGCATTTACCATATTTATCTCCCGCTACAGTCTCACCAAAGCAGGAGAAACTCATAATTTATAAATAAATGTGTAAAATATATTTTTTTCCCCTTATTTTAAGATTTTAAAGCTGGATTAATTTGATTTCTGGCCACTTGGGGGCGGTATAAGGAGCTAAAAACCACAACATTAAAGGAAGAGTTTGGTTTCTTTGTTATGGGAGTTGTATGAGGGTCCAGAGCAATTTGTTTTTTAGCTTTTGAGTCGCTGCCTGCTTCTCAAAACTACCATCTACTGTAGATTAATGCGCACCTCCCTAGAAATGTAACTACGCGCCATGGCGACGCAGACCGCAAGAGCTGTGATTGGTCCGCTTGGTAGTAACAGGTTTCTGCTTTGGTATTTCCGCTTTAGCTTCTCCATCTCCGCAATTTTCTAAGTGATTGTTTTGGATCAGTAAAGATGGAACACATGGAGGAAAGGTTAACTGAGGAAGTTCGGAGATCCAAAATTTTAATTTGGCGAAATTGCGGCGAAACTGCGACGTAATTGCGGCAAAAGTTTCAGTTGCCATTGTTGAAAGTGAAGCAGGAAGTGGAAACAATAATTAAGCGCCGACTAGTGTTTGGGTGGCGTTGTTACAGAGCGAGCCAGACTGACGAGAGCTAGAATTACAAATGTTTCGCATCGGCGAAGGCTACGTACGTAGGTTGCGTTGTCTGCGTCCCTCAGTACTTTAAAAGAGCGCTGAGTGCTAATGGAGGTTGTAGGGTTCTTGAATGTTAATGTGATAATAACTACTGATATCTGCAAAACCAAAACAGTGATGAATAAACACGTACAAAAAAAATATATCTATATCTATATATAAATTATTAAATGCATCACTAGGTGGCAGCACTGAGAACAAAACGCAGTCTCTTTAAAGGGCATGAAAATAAACAACACTTTTCTTTAGCTGGTGCTGCGTCACTTGCAGTTTGAATACAATATGATGATGCAGTTGCAGAGGCACCACAGTGACAGAGCAGCACAAACCCGTCGCACAGATGGAGGCCCTTTTCGGGTTTGCATCGCCGCCTTTGAAACAAAACTAGGACTCTTCGGACTGAAGCTTCTGCAGGAAAAGTAAAAGAAAACGTGTCACGAAGATGGAAAAGTAACACAAATAAAACACTAAAATAAATAAATAAATCTGAACCGGTTTACTGACCTGCTGCCTCAGGGCTTGCATCGACGTGTACTCGATGTGCTCCCTCTTCTTCCTGATCCAGTCGGGTTCATCTGGGATCAGGACCGCCATGACAAGTTTGACCAAGATCAGGACGTGCTGCAAAACACAAAAGGTGCAGTCATTTATTTATTTATTTATCCATTTATCCGTTTATTTTTAAACCCGTGCCCCCCCCCCGTGCTCCGTCCCACCTCCACCAGAACGGCCAGCAGCAGGGCGTTGGTGCCGGTCAGCCCGCCCTCCCGACACAGCTCCTGCACCCGCGGCGACAGCAGCAGCAGCCAGCAGTTGGACACCACGGAGACGAAGCTCAGGACCTCGAAGGCGACCTGTTGGCCCCGCGGAAAAACAATCAGCCATAACATTATGACCACTGTTAAAGTCTGCGTCTCCACCACGAGTGTCTCTAGAGCCGTGAGCTTACTTTTTACTGTATTTTAAAATATTAAAAAGGGATTAAATCAAGCCGTGAACTAATCTTCCCACATTTTATCTGTTAAAATGAATTAAATCTGTCGACAGAACGATGAACTGAGTGTGTTTATTTCACAGAAACACTCAAACACCATCTCGACTATGATTTATGCTTCTAGGAAATACTCTGTGGCTTTCAAATTAATTTTAACCAGTCGTCCCCTATGAAAGATAACAACCATATCAGCCGTAACATTATGACCGCTAACAGGTGGAAGTGAATAACACTGATTATCCGGTTATAAAGGCCCCCGTCAGCGGGGTGGGATGCATCAAGGAACAAAGGAACAACATTATGTCTTCAAGTGGAAGAATTTAAAGACGTTTATAAGGAGTCAGAGCGTCTCCAAAGCTCTTGTGGATCTTGTGTGTCTGGTCTGCAGTTGCTTGAAGTAGCCGAACTAAATTCTTACCAGAATATGAGTCTGGTAACACGTTTCAGCTGATAAATCTCTGCATGCAACTGGATCAGAGCCATTTTTGTTGCAAACAAAGGGAGATTATCAACATCTGCTCTTGTTTGTTCTTGTGAAACGTGATCAGTCGCCGCCCGAGTGTTGTGCCAATTCAAACGACGCTTCTGAACAACTGAGAACGCATCGGGAAGTAACTTGTGTGAACTTGGCACAGCCAGGTATCCCAGAATGCATTTCATAATCAAGTACGCCGGTGTTCCAGTTTCTGAGTTTAGACTTAAGAGTCGAACTTGTCAAGCCTGAACTACCAAGAAGGGAAATATGAATTTATGTATTTATATATATATATATATATATATATATATATATATATTTATATATATAGCGTCAATAACAATACAAATCGTCTCATGACAAAACCAGGCCTGAAACCCCCAGAGCAAGCCTGAAGGTCATGGTGGCAAGGAAAGACTCCCTTTTAACAGGAAGAAACCTTGAGCAGAACCCTAAGCTCATATGAAGGGACCCATCTGCCTAAGGTCGGCCGGGTAGAGACAACCAAACGATTGCCCAACAGATCTTTGACCGAGCACAATCAGTTCGCAAGGAAAAGACTCCAGACCACAAAATAATGTGGTTTGGGACGTTGGTCTGGCTTCCAGTGATCTAAGAGGTGAACCAGAGGCAGGGTCATGGGTGGTGAAGGCTGTACTGTGTGATTCTGATCCAGTAGAATCGTAGCTACTGTAGCTCAAACTGCTGAAAAAAAAAAAAAAAAAAGTAGATGCTGGTTCTGACAGAAAGGACACACAGTGGATCTCAGTTTGTTTACTATGTGGCTGTGTAGCTGCAGACCAGTCAGAGTGTCCATGCTGACCTCTGACTTCTGTAAAAGCTCCAGATAAACGCCAGGACCCTGATTTTCCCAGGAAACCACCAGTGTTATTCACTTCACCGTTTCCTGGTTTTAATGTTGTGGCCGATCGGTTTTTATACGTTTTCTGCTGACCTGCCAGACGCCCATGTTGGCCACAGGCGGGGAGAAGGGCTTGCGGAAGAGTTTGCAAATCTTATAGGCGTCCGATCGGATCTCGGTCAGGTTGTTGAGGAGCAGGAGCACGGCCGTCAGAGGATAAACGCAGGAGAAGAGGCTCAGATACCCAAACTGCACCAGGAGCTCGATGTATTCTGCAAATAAACCCTGAGACATAAAAAACATAAAGCATAAATGTTTTTATATGTTTTAAATGAAGTCTCTTATTTATTTATTTTTTCTAAACACTTTGTACTCACAGGAAAAGGAGGCAGGGTGCTTTGGTTTCTAAATTTGTCCTCCTGCGGGTCGTCCTCGCTCTCCGTCCTGTGGGGGGCGCTGATGAACCGGTCCACCAGGAAGGGTATGACCACCTCAGTCACCTGGTTCACCAGCTGGGTCACGATCAGCAAAGACGCCAGACGCTTCAGACAGACGGAAGGAGAAGGAAAGCAAACTAATTAATTTAACTCCGTCTGTTTGCCTTTTTTAGAAGACGTTACAGATTTGGGAACGGTTTCTCCAAACATTTTATACTAATTTTTTATGCAGAAATGTAGATTTTTATCGCAGGAGGCACCTTCAAACAAATAAAACTTCCTATAACTTCTTCCCAGACTGTTATGATAGAGTGTTTTCACTTGCGTACCTAATGAACTGGCAAGTGAGAGTAAAACCTGCGTCACAAACTAGGTGAAGGAGAAGATGCACAATAGTTTGGGAGTTTTTAGGTTTTTACACCCTGTTTTAATTTGAGTTATTTAAGAAGAAATCTGCAACCGCTTGTCCTGTGAAGGGTTGCAGGGGGGGCTGGAGCCTATCCCGGCTGTCACTGGGGCGAGGGGCGGGGTACACCCTGGACAGGTCTCCAGTCTATCACAAGGCTAACACAGAGAGACACTCACACCTACGACCAATTTAGAATCACCAATGAACCTAACCAGCATGTCTTTGGACGGTGGGAGGAAGCTGGAGAACCTGGAGAGAACCCACACAGACACAGGGAGAACATGCAAACTCTACACAGAAAGGAACCAGTCGGCCCATGGATTAGAACCTAGAACCTTCTTGCTGTGAGGCATCAGTGCTAATCACCACTCCACCCACTGTGCCGCCCTTAAGAAGAAATATTTTAGGATTACCTTACGAAGCAAAGGCACGTCCTGCTTGAAGAAGGCGATGTGGAAGAGGACCAAAAAGTAGTTGAAGAAGGTGAACTGAGGAACGAGAGAGAAGATTAAACCCGGTTAAAGAGCCTGTTGCGTTCAGGTGCAGCATGTGAGCTGAAGATCTGAGAAGAGTTGAGGAACTGACCACCAGGACTTTAGCCGTCAGATGGTTCTCGAAGGCCGACTGCTCTCTGTGGTTCTCTGCATCGACACAATAACAGGAGTTCATTAGATCTGCATGACTTGTAACGGCTGAATCCTGAATGCATCGCCTCGGCCTCACTCACCGTACTCCGTCAGAGACTGTGCCACCTTCTTGTAACCAGTCGCCAGGGCGTTTGTGTAGACGATGTGAAGCACCGAGGGCACGTAGAGCAGAGTCTGGGACAGCAGGGAGTCCCAGTCTTTGTGCAGCTCTTGCACCTGAGCCTCCGCCCAGTAGAAACACACCATCCCCGTCACCACCAGCCCTGCAGGAGAACACACACACACGAGGGGCTTCACGGGTCCGGCTTCATCTTCAAACTTTTTTTTAAGCTTTGAATCAATGACGCCAGCTCACCCAGAAACATGCCCACCACCGGAACGGACACCAGCGCCATACGCAGGTCCCTCTGCCAATCAGGGAAGAGCGGCTCCACGCGTCCCGTCACGGGGTTGACGCCGAGGTCACCGTGGAAACCGGGCCGGGGCTCGGCGAAGCGCTCGGCGAGGTGCAGGGTCCCCCAGCGGTACGACAGCGAGGAGCTCCGGCGTTTCCACAGCTCCATGACCACGGTGGACCAGAGCATGCTGAACACGGCCTGGAGCATGTGGCCGCTGACCGCCGGCTCTGGGTCGTCCTGAACGCTGGAGGCCGCCGCTGGGCCTGAGACCGACTCCACGATCTCCTTCTGAACCTCGCCTGTGATGGGAACGGAGAACCTTGTCTTAGTTAAAAAGAAGTTTAGTGTATATGTTATCTTCAAATAGAGATACAAAAGATTAATCTTTATTAATATTATTAAAAGTTCAAATGATAAATATTAAATCCAGACACCTACCTGAGAAGTACATGATGGACAGGCCCAGTAAGGCAGGCGGGAGCAGAGACCAGGTGTAGAAATCGAGGAAGCTGAAGTAGAAAGCCACCGAGCTTCCGAAATACTCGTTGACTGAATCTGGATAAAATCCGGACACAGAGGAAATTTGGTTAATATTCGTGTCTACGTCTAATGTGATTTGTGACTCGTGTCGTGTGCTTCCACCCACCCAGCGGCTGAGCCAGCTGATTCCCAGAGTACCAGGCTTCGCTGAGACTCTTCAGCTTGGTCGGGTTGTGGAGAGGAAACGTGTCCAGAATCACTCGAGCTGAGCCGAGCTTCTGCCCTGCAACAACACACGTATACTATAAGTTCAGCTCACATACACCTGCTGCTGCCATCAAGGAGTGTCATTGCTATGGAGTGGGGGTGCCTGGTCTGGTCTAGGTGGGTGCTACATGTCTAAGTAACATCCACATCAATGAATCCCAGGTCCAAAAGTTTATCAGCAGAACATTGAACTGTCACAAGATGGTTTAAATGTTATTTACTTCTCCTGTCAGTGGTCATAATGTTGTGGCTGATGGGTGTGCATGGAGAGGTTTGACGCTGCATAAAACAGCGAGACACTGATAGTGAACTGAAATGTGACGATGGCAATAAAACAACAAAACTAAATGATTGTTTACACATAGCTAGACTGGTTGCCATAAACACTGCTGTAAACTAAATGTGTATTAATCTGCAGCAGAAAATAGTCCCTTACTAATGCACCATTAATTTTTTTTAGTGTTCGCCACAAACTACAGTGTACAGCTGTTTTAGGAGAATACTAACTATACTTTTAACAGTTAAACAATTTATTTCTGGACAAATTTTTAAATATTTGCTCACACAGACACGGTGAGGAAGTCGTCACATGACTCAGAGCTACAATCTGTATTAATACGCATCTGAAAATAGTCCCCATCTAATGCACCGTGTACTATTTGAGCGTTGTTTGCCGCAAACTACAGTGACCAGTTTTGAAAAAGATTTCCCCACACAGATAAACCAGGGATGTTGTAAACTACTGAGACCGAGAACATACATCATGACGTGAGACCGAGAACATACATCATGACGTGAGGTCGAGAACATACATCATGACGTGAGGCCGAGAACATACAACATGACGTGAGGCCGAGAACATACATCATGACGTGAGACAGAGAACATACATCATGACGTGAGGCCGAGAACATACATCATGACGTGAGGTCGAGAACATACATCATGACGTGAGGCCGAGAACATACATCATGACGTGAGACAGTGAACATACATCATGACGTGAGACAGAGAACATACATCATGATGTGAGGCTGAGAACATACATCATGACGTGAGGCCGAGAACATACATCATGACGTGAGGCCGAGAACATACATCATGACGTGAGGCCGAGAACATACATCATGACGTGAGACAGAGAACATACATCATGACGTGAGGCCAAGAGCATACATCATGACGTGAGGCTGAGAACATTCATCATGACGTGAGACAGAGAACATACATCATGACGCGACAGACGACTGATCAGCAGTTGCCGGAAACGTCACACAAAAAGCAGATACCGAAAACAAGGGTTCATTTACTTTTGATTCATTTTCTTAAATAAATAATGTTTCATCTGTTTGATTTTGTTCTCTTTATCTACTTTATGTATGTCTTTATGTTTTAAATCATTTTTTTTATGCAGAAATGTTGAAAAATATCTTTAAATCGTCACAGTAAATCCTGAGCTGCTGAGTTGTTCGTTTGTTTGTTTGTGAGTCCATTTTTGCCCCCGAGGTTTTAAAAATCTAACCAAACACTGGTGGATTGTCTCTAAATTGCTCCAGAAGTAAATGACTCAGTTGCACGTGCATCCTGTTTTCTAAACAAGAATCTCAGCCGGACTAAACTCACATATGTTGTCTCGGTTGTGCAGAGTGTAGTCGTCGGGGAGGCCGGGAATCCTCACGTCCCTCAGCGCCCGGAGACCGTCCAGCTCGTACTTCACTATGTACTGCCGCTCCGCCAGCGTCAGAAACGTCTCCATGTTGTCTGAACAAACACGGATTAAACAGCTTTTAAATATTTAAACTTGACGTGGTGTATAAACACAATTCTGAGGAGGGACAATGGCAAAACAAATAAAACATGGACCCTTAGGACATGGATGGAAACATGGAGAATTTGTGGTTTGGAATTCCTACAATAAAGGTTGATTCATGACGCCCCACTAGAGCTGTCCTTATTTAAATAGTCTCTGTGTCTCCTGGAAATAAGTTGCATAGATGTGTCTTTGCCTGTCTTCTCTGAACAAATCAATGTTTTAAATTAATTCTAAATCTGCTTTCAGGGCATTTATCGTGCAGCCCTCCACCTTTTCCTGTTCATCCTCCATCGCTCTCCTTATCTTCCTTCATTCAGTTGTGACTCATCAGAGAATGGACATGGGCCTTCTGAGGGTGTCCTGTGTCGTCTGGCAACAGGATGTCGTTAGTGGACAGCCTTTGGATCCTATGATTTGAGGGGAGGGGCCTCTGTGGATCATCCCACAGATACTCGATCAGTTTGGTATTTGGGTTCAACACCTTGGGCTATTTTTCAAGTTGTTTTCAGCTGTTCCTGAGTATTTTCTTTTTGTCGTGGCTTGTCCCGCTGAGGGTGACTGCTCAGCAACAGCGTTTATTATATAGGAGACTGGACAGTTTCCTCCAACTACATCTGAAGCTACTTGGATGAAACGTCTTCAAGAAACTCTACAAGTCCAGATGCCCTTGTTTCATCTCTTTTTATAAGTTCATCACCAGCTTCTACACTCCCTATCCTCCTCTTCCTTCATCGTCTGGGATTCCACCAAAATACTTTGCATGTTTCTCCAATACTCCTTCATCAGGTCAGAGTAACTGAACCAAAAACTATGAAAACTGCAACCTGGAGAGTAAATAGCAGCCTTTTTTGTTCTAAACTTCCTCCACTGCAACTGCAACCAACTCAATTTAACCTGGAATGAATCAAAACGTTGCTCCTCTTCAACAGAAACAGCCTACGATCTGATGTGAAAGTAACACCTACTGTGAAAGTACCTGAGTCTTTAAAGTTGTCCCTGTCGTGGTAGGAGAACGCCTCCATGTCCCCACTGCGGTACATCTTGCAAAGGCCCAGCTCCTCGGCGGCTCGGAGCAGCGTGCAGCGCGGGGCCGAGACCACAATGATGTCCCCGCTGGCGTCCTCTCCCGGGTGGGCCAGTAGAGCGGCACCTTGGGGTCAAGAGAGGGTTTTATACAACGATCAGCTGTAAAATTAGACTTAGATAAACTTTAACAGCTTTAACATTATGACCTTAATGTCTCTGAATACTAAATAAGCATGCCAACATTTGAAATTAGCTCTAAATATAATGTGAATGTCAGCTCTTTTAGCATGATAGCTAATATTAGCATGCTAACCACATCCAGCAGGTGTAATAACTACACTTTTGACCTTAATTTAGCATGTAAGCATGCCAACATTTGAAATTAGCTCTAAATATGACGTGAATGTCAGCTCTTTTAGCACGATAGCTAATATTAGCATGCTAATCACATCCAGCAGGTATAATAATTACACTTTTGACCTTAATTTAGCATGTTAGCATGCCAGCATTTGAAATTAGCTCTAAATATAATGTGAATGTCAGCTCTTTTAATAATAATAATAATAATAATAATAATAATAATAATAATAAATAATAATAATACATTTTATTTATAGGCGCCTTTCACGACACTCAAGGTCACCATACAAATTGTTTAAAATAGAAACACAATTCAATACACGAAATAAATTTAGCACAATAGCTATTATTAGCATGCTAACCATGCTCACAAGGACTGGTGCAAACATTTGTAATGCCTCCTTTTTTGGTACAAACTAATTATTCAGAGAGTAATATCTCAATTATAATGAGCTTATAGTCAAATGTAATACCTACAATTTTCACCTTAGTTTAGCAGGTTAGCATGCTAGGATTTGTGATTAGCCTTAGCGTACAGCTGAGGCTGGTGAATGTCGCTGCATAGCTTTATCAGCACTATAGCTAATAATAACATGCTAACTGCATCTAAGCATGATACCTACGGTGTTCACCTTAGTTATCATGCTAAGATTTGTTAATTAGCCTGAATATAACGCACAACTGAGGCTGGTGAGTGTCAGCACATAGCTTAATCAACACTGTAGCTAATATTAGCATGCCAACCACATCCAGCAGGTATAATAATTACACTTTGCACCTTAGCATGTTAGCATGCCAGCAGTAGAAATTATCTCTAAATATAACGTGAATGTCAACTCTTTTTGCACTATAGCTAATATTAGCATGCTAACCATGCTCACTGGTGCAAACATTTGAAATGCCTCCTCAATTATAATGAAAATATAGTCAAATTTCACAGTTACAGATTTAAACTCATTTATTTTAAGCTTTCCATGCTCCTTAAATGTTTGGAAATCTTATAAGAATATCACCACAATTTTAAAAAAAATCACTTTAAAGCTATTAAAATGAACATAACATGACATCATTTGTTCCAACTCTGAATTAACATAGAGGCTACTGTACTGTATAAAAGACAGGACTCTATCTAATCTGAAAATTTAAATGTGTTATAACTTGGTGTCGTTGGGATTTAAATCAGGGTCATAAAAAGTATAGTATGACACCAAAAATAAATTAATAAATTATTTTTATTAGTATTGTAAATTAGCTGTGAAGAACCGTCCTGTATTAACTCACTTGTTCAATTGATTTGCAACTAAAATTTGATATGAGCTCAGGTGAAACACATGAGTAAAAGCCAATAAAAAGTGACATAACATAACTCTCACCTCCATCTTTTTGAGGTGCCTGAATCAGTCTGATGATCCACCGTTTGGTCTCGGGGCTGACCTTCTCTCCGAGCTTCACCAGGACCAGCGGCTCGACCCGGTCCGACACACAGCAGGGGCAGCTCACCTTGGTCCAGCCCGTGGTGGCGGTACTCAGCTTGTTCAGCACCTTTCCTCCGTCAGCTTTAACCTCCGACTCCTTGGAGGAGTCGTCATGGTCACCGGCTCCACTTTCATCACCACCTGCCTTACTCATGTTGAGACTGGGAACAAAAAGGAAAAGTTAGTCATCAGTTCTCTGATGTGTAACGTCCCCTCAAACAATTTTTTATTGTACAGCTGTTCATAGTCCCCTTAAGATAAAACTAACTGACTCCAGTGATGTCTGACTTTTTCTCTGGCCTTTTAGTAAAATATATGCAATACATTTCAAATACTGAATAAAGAACCATAAAAAATATGGTGTAGACATTCATAGTACCCTGAGGATATACCAAAACCACTATAAAGACTATAGAGCTACTTGCAGGTCAAAGTTTTATCATATGGTGTTCACAAGAAGACTTGTAGTATTTGCAAAAAGTTAAATGTGGAAATTTTCAAGGTCCAAATTTACAAGTTCAGACGCTGCCACTTTAAATAGAGAGTGAACTTAGCGTAGCATTAGCATTCCATCATGATCCTCCAGAGGACAAGACATGATAACTTGCTAAACTGAAGTGAAATTTCTTGCTATTATACCTGCTACACATTAGCATTTTAATTGTGGTGATGTTAGCATGCTAATATCAGCTATAATAATAATAATAATAATAATAATAATAATAAGAGGAAGAAAACCTTTAACTGTCCCACAATGGGGAAATTGCAGTTTGCAACAGCATGCAGAAATGACAGATATAGAACAGATAATAGACCTATTGCACAGACTGGTGTTATTACACCATAAGGTGTAATAATATTGTACATATTAGGAGTGCTCGCCATGGAGCCTAGCAGCAGCAGGAAGGAAAGACCTTCTGTATCTTTCCTTCACACATCGAGGGTGAAGCAGTGCTATAGTACAGCGTCACAGAGCTGCTAGCATGGATGAGACGTATTTTTATGCTTGACTTAACAATGTAGATTAAAAGTAGATTTTTAGGTAGTCAGCTACTGTTGGAACAAAGATATGTGGGTTTGAAGATTTCTGGTTGCACATTACAGCTTTAATAGACACCTCAAGCTATTACACCTGCTAGGCATTGTATCTGTGATCATGTTAATATGCTAATATTAGCTATACTGCTAAAGAAGTACAACCCCTTTGTGATCTTTGGGTAGTCGCTAATGCTAGTGTGTCGTGTGTTTGCTTTCATAGAGACCAAAAACAAGTGTGTCTTTTCTTTAGAGGCAATTAGTAAATACTAGTTACTGTTTAACGTGCTAAACCGAAGTGAAAATTACAAATTGTGATCATGTTAGCATGCTAATATCAGCTACAATGCTAAGGTACAGCCTCACAGAGCTGCTAGCATGGATGGAGACTTATTATCATACTTGTCTTGACTTAACAATGTAGATTAGAAGTAGATATTTGGTATCTTAGCAATCTTAAGGCAGTCAGCTACTGTTTGAACAAAGTTGTGTGGGGGTTGGTTGGACATTACAGCTTGTTTCTAATCAAAAGCAAATATTTGGCATCTTTGTGAGCTTTGGGAAGCCCGCTACGATATAAAACTCGGAACTCTGAAACTGAATGAAGTGGGACAAAGTGAAGATCAAAAAGTTAAAATAAAAACTCAAATGAGGGCCCGGCTGCCAACCTCCCCCAAACCTCTTATGCACTCCTCTCTAATCTAAACTAATAAATATTTTATAACCCATCGCTTACATATCTGAGCGCAGTCACATAACAGTTATGCTTTTCATTTCTTTTTTTCTCATTTGCATCAGTTATCAGCTTTAAGATTTGCAGTAATTTAGACATGCAGTAATTTCAGGTCCAGTTTTACAGTCGTGATACTTGCTGCTCCCTGTCGATATGAATCTAGAGTAAACACTTCTGTGTCCCGGGAGGAAGCTGCGGCTACTTCAGCTCTAACAGTAATACATAGTATAGTATGTTGTTTTTACTGCATCACAAGTAGGTTTGAAGACACGCTGACCCAGAGACACACTTCGTGGAAGACAGAATAAGATAATTGGAAGTGGTGCAGCAACTTCCTGTTGAGGTTAAGGTATGAAAATGCACAGAGAGATAGAGAGAGAGAGAGGCATTCAAGCAAAATAAAGATGAGTCAGGACATACAGCCACCTGGCCCGGCGTTGAGGATGAGGTTCTGGTCTCTGGTCCTACTGCAGGCCCCCCTCCAAACTCCTGACACACAAACACACAGAGCAACATGAAGGCAACAACATCTGCTGAGCGGCTCTGAAAACCAAACCAGGAAGAAGACTCTCACTCTCTACACACACTCACCCAGCCTCAGGGTTCCTCCCAGCTGTCTCTCTGAGGAGATCTACGTCTATATATGTGTGAGTGTGTGTGTGAGTGTGTGTGGTAGGAATGCGGAGGAACTTCCCTTCAGACTGCAGGGTGTGGAGGGTTTGTTTGGTATTTTTTATTCAGGCTCCTCCCTCCTGCAGCTCATGGTCCTACTGCACCACCGCCGTCGGCTCTGACTCAGAAAAACAATCATGGCGGAGATGCAGCTGCAAAAGGACAAAATGCACTTTGAAATTTAGCACCGTTTACCTTTAACACACTTGTAAAATATTCAGCGTCTCACACGTGGACTGTGTTCTTAGTTCTTTTGCAGTTAAAAAGGAAAATAAAAAGGAAAATTATAACTTTAAAGACAAAATACAGGAAAACTATCCAGGGGCACACCCTGGACAGGTCTCCAGTCTATCGCAGGGCTAACACAGAGAGACACTCACACCTACGGCCAATTTAGAATCACCAATGATCCTAACCAGCATGTCTTTGGACGGTGGGAGGAAGCTGGAGAACCTGGAGAGAACCCACGCAGACACAGGGAGAACATGCAAACTCCACACAGAAAAGACCCAGTCGGCCTATGGATTAGAACCCAGAACCTTCTTGCTTTGAGGCATCAGAGCTAACCACCACACCACTGTGCTGCCCACGTATTGGACATTTTCACTGACATCTTTTGATGAAGCCTAGTCGCAGTAGAGGGAGTAAATGCGGCGTATCGGGTAACAAACACTGTGTGATGGTATCCTGACCATTTTTTCCCCCATTTCCTTGAACTTTCCAGTGACCCCTTTCTTTACTTACAATTGATCTGTGAATGGACCATCCAGAGACAAGTGTCTTCACACTGCAGCCAATTGAGACACATCCACTAAACTCAGGTGATGTCCATTTTGATGATTAGGAGAACTTGACGCAAAAGTTTATTTATAAAGCACTTTAAAAACAACCACAGCAGAAACACAGTGCAGTGCATTGGTAAAACATTAAATCAATAAAAATAATAAAAACAATAAAACACTAAAAACAATAAAAGCACTAAACAAAAGCACAAAAACAGAGTCTCATGTTGGGTTGAAAGCCCAAGGAATAAAAATAGGTTTCAAGACAAGTTTTAAAAATGGACAGTGAGGGGGATTGTCTGTTGTGCAGTGGTAGGTTCTTCCACAATTTTCTAATCAGCTGACCTGAGACACCGAGCAGAAGTGTAAGAATGGAGAAGCTCAGAGAGGTGAGGAGGAGCGAGACCATTTAAAGATTTAAAAGCAAATAGAAGAATCTTAAAATGAACTCTAGAGTGCACAAGCACCATGTTGGCCGGACGTCCATCAGTTTAGGTCAGTCACATTAAACACTTTAAATATTTTACATTACATATTTTTAATTGGCTTGACTTTGGAGGAATCTGTTTTCATTTTTGTAAATTTTATTTTGACTATATTGACTGAGGGCGGTACAGAACTGGTGTTTCTAAATTGGTGTGAATGGTTGTCTGCCTCTCTGTGTTAGTCCTGTGATAGACTGGAGACCTGTCCAGGGTGGACCCCGCCTCAGCTGGGACAGGCTCCAGTCCCCCCTGAGCCCCATCACCCTCTTATCCTCTATAAGTGACTACAGGAAACGAATGAATGAACAAACACCTAAGCAAACTGAGGAAACCAAGTGCCTTTTCTTCAGAGATGATTAGCAAATATCAACTTTGGTGACATGCTGAACCGAGGGGCGAGGGGNGGGCAGTAGTATGCCACTTGGACACAGGCCTGGAGGAGGCCGTCTGTTGCAAGACCCGAAACACCCCGTGAGTCCAGGAAACAACACTGATGATGCGTCCAAGGTTGTGCATCAGACGATGTTTCTGTAACTTTGGTAACGTGCTAAACCGAAGTGGAATTAATTGCTATGACACCTGCTAGACATTAGCATTTCAATTGTGACGAGGCTAGCATGCTAATATTAGCTATAGTGCTAAGGTGCAGCCTCACAGAGCTGCTAGCGTGGATGGAGACTTATTTTTAAAAGCACTGTGTATTCACAAGTTTTTAAGAACGGACTTAATGTTGCACACCGAGCGGATTCAAACTACACAAAAAGAAAAGCACAAGACAAGGCCGACATCAGAAATATACATTTATTTACAAACACATTTGCATTTGCATAGACATTTAAAATTCCAAAACAACAGATATTAAAGTAAACAGATTGAGGAAACATCATTATTACTATTATTATTATTTCTCCTGCATGATTTAATCTGTGGATGTCAAAGAATCAAAGCTGCTCTGCTCCTGTCACATAAATACACATAAATAAGATTTAAAAAGTTCCATCTGGTGGAATTATTGTGACCGAGCATCCGTCGCAATCGTGTTAATAAAACTAAACATCTGACATCGGTGCCGGAAAAAGGCAAAAAAAAAAAACAAAAAAAAAAAACCCCAACAACATTCGTTATCGTCTGAGTTCTTTATATTAACTGGTATCTGAAGACAGATTTTTATTTGGTTTAGCTCAAGGCCTGGTTATATTCAAAGACAGTTCTGGTCACACGGCCCTCTTATTAAGACTTTATTATTATTATTATTATTATTATTATTGCTGCATTAAATTTGTATAAAACTAGAGAAAACGGAGTCATCGTACAGTGTCGCTGATTTCTTCATCTGGTTAAAATCTTAACAAAAAAAAAAAAATACATGTAAGAATGAATATATGCACACTTGTTTAATGTCTTTAAGCTCAATATAAAATGATTCTGTGCAATAGCGGTACAATATGAGTCTGTGCATAGGTATTTTTTTTTGGTATTTTTCAAGCTTGCTTTTAAAACTAGAAACAAAAACGTGTGATTTTGATTTTTAAATAAAAAAAAAATTATTAAAAATTAAAAAGAAAGCTTTCTTTTATTCTGTAGTCTGAAACAAAACTTTCTAATGTAGTGATTTAAAAAAATTTAAAAGTGCAACAAGTGAAAAATAAAGAAAAAATGTTTTACTTGGATGAACCAGGAAGTAGTCTACATCTGGAACACTTTGACACGGCGCTCCCTGGCGTAGATCTTTATGTTCAGCTCTAAATAAACTTGGTGCTTCTTCATATTCAGGAGCTCAGATAAATTCAGATGACAGAAAGTCTAAGATGAATCTGAATATTGTTCCAAAGTCTTTTCCGTGCTCTGTTTTTCATTGACTGCTGTAAACGTCTTCTTCTTCATCATCTCCAAAAAAATCCTGTTTTATATGAATCAAATAACAACTGTTTTTTCATTTAATTCTTTTTTTTGTTTCCTTTTTTATTATTCTAAAGTACGAAAGGTAAAGTTACTTGTTTTTTTTTTTATTTTTGCTTTTTAAATTAAAAAGTTTTTAGTTTAGAGTCTAAAACCAAACTTGAAACACCAAAAACTACACAGACTGATATACTGTAATGCCCACTGTGCTATTTATGTAATTGTGGATTAAGTTTTGTTCTGCTTTCGTTATCTGGCGACTAGAGGAGGAGAGAGTTTTTATTTTTTTGAGGTTCGGCCAGTCACGGTCGAGACCTCCCACCGAACAGTCAGATGGTTTATCGATCGTCATCCTGCAGCAGGCGATCCACAGGGGGCGAATATAAACATAAAAAATAATAAAAAACAATTTAAATCCTGTTAGCTTCGACCCCGGGGTCCCCTCAGCGGGAAGTCCCGACCAGACCGGCTTCATGCCTGCAGCTCTGTCCCCTCTCCGTCGCCAAAGCTCTTTAAATCTATAAGGCAACCAACCCGACGTAAGGCTGGTACAATTAAAGAATCTCTGTACAAAAGCTTTCTTTTCTTTTTAAACATTTTTGTCGTATAATTAATTAGCAAGAAAAAAAAAGGAGGAAATATTACAACAGATATTGCAAAAATATATCTCCAACAGTGGTTTCAAGCATTTTAAAAACTCACACTACGGTACAAAGTCTGCAGCTTCACTGCTAATAAGTTAAAAGCACTAAGCTGTCGGACTTTCAAATATCTGAAACCAAATGTTAGTTGTTTTTTTTTCTGTTCACAGCCGTTTGAAAAAGTAAAATGAACTACAGTGAGACTGGATGGGGTGGAGGGAACTTTAGTCAACTGTTAGCAGCGTACGTAGCAGCTGAGCACAAAAAGAGGAAGCTGCAGATATTAAAGAGGAGGAGGAGGAGGAGGAGGAGGAGGAGGAGGAGGGATAAAGATGTTGATTATTCCTGAGTAGGTTCACCTGGTGATTTAAAAGCTCTCCCTTTCTAACCTCTCATCCACTTCTTTTCTTCCACGTTCACCTACCATCTATCACTTCCTGTTCCCTCTCGGACAGCGTACCTTTTTTAACATCAGCGTGTTAAGGAGCATATATTTCGTGTTTTCAGTGCAATTCTGCATCAGATCTACAGCTAAATACATTCAGTAGACGTCCACATGCTTTTACGGTGTCTTCCTCTGTCTGTACACCACCGTGTTGTGACTGGCGACCGACCAGGTGAAAGCTTGGCAGCAGGTGTGAGTTTGGTAATTTTAAAATAAAATAAAAATGGCACAGAAAGGCCTTACGACTGTGTGGAGAAGATCACAGTGAGGAGATTGACACAGACCCAGACGACTGAGCTAGAGGAAAAATGTTGCGGCGGTAGGTGCTGATTAATGTGTTACAGCGATGTATTTTTTTTTTTTTTTTTGGCTGCGGTCCTCCCCGGAAGCTTTGGCTGCAGAGACTGAACTAAGAGGGTGAATTTAGCATGTGGGCTGGCTACTGAGGAGATGTGGCTGACGAGTCCCGTGGCCCTTAGTTAGAGCCGTGTCTGCGTCAGAATTCCTCGTCGGGGATGACTGTGTTGAAGGGGTGGTCCCAGAACGTGGTCGTGATTCCAAATCCTGCAGGGGCAACATAAAGATCATATCAGGAAATCTCTTCATACCACCACTTGGCAGTAGCCTGTATTTGTCATTCAGAAGTGAAAACAAGAGGAGCTACTATTAGCTGGGTGGCTAGGAAGAGCTACTGTTAACTGGAAGGCTAGGAGGCTAGAAAGAGCTACTATTAGCAGGGATGCTAGGAAGAGCTACTACTAGGTGCAAGGCTCGGAAGCTAGGAAGAGCTACTGTTAGCTGATAGGCTAGGAAGCTAGGAAAAGCTACTATTAGCTGAGAGACTGGGAAGAACTACTATTAGTTGATAGGCTGGGAAGCTAGGAAGAGCTACTACTAGGTGCAAGGCTCGGAAGCTAGGAAGAGCTACTGTTAGCAGGGATGCTAGGAAGAGCTACTGTTAGCTGATAGGCTAGGAAGCTAGGAAAAGCTACTATTAACTGTGAGGCTAGAAAGAGCTACTATTAGCAGGGACGCTAGGAAGAGCTACAACTAGGTGCAAGGCTAGGAAGCTAGGAAGAGCTACTGTTAACTGGGAGGCTAGAAAGAGCTACTATTAGCAGGGAGGCTAGGAAGAGCTACTGTTAGCTGATAGGCTAGGAAGCTAGGAAGAGCTACTATTAGCTGAGAGACTGGGAAGAACTACTATTAGTTGATAGGCTGGGAAGCTAGGAAGAGCTACTACTAGGTGCAAGGCTAGGGAGCTAGGAAGAGCTACTGTTAGCTGGGAGGCTACGAAGAGGTACTATTAGCTGAGAGGCTAGGAAGCTAGGAAGAGCTACCATTAACTGACTGGCTAGGAAGCTAGGAAGAGCTACTGTTAGCTAAGAGGTTAGAAGGAGCTACTATTAGCAGGGATGCTAGGAACAGCTACTTCTAGGTGCAAGGCTAGGGAGCTATGAAGAGCTACTGTTAGCTAAGAGACTGGGAAGCATGGAAGAGCTACTATTAGCTGGGAGGCTAGGAAGAACTACTATTAGTTGATAGGCTAGGAAGCCAGGAAGAGCTACTGTTAGCTGGGAGCCTACGAAGACCTACTGTTTGCTGGGAGGCTACGAAGAGCTATTATTAGCTGAGAGACTGGGAAGCTTGGAAGAGCTACTATTAGCTGGGAGGCTATGAGGAGCTACTAAAATCTGATAGGGTAGTAAGCTAGGAAGAGCTACTGTTAGCTGGGAGGCTACAAAGAGCTACTAATAGCTGGACGCTATGAAGAACTACTAAAAGCTGATAGGCTAGTAAGCTAGGAAGAGCTATTGTTAGCTAGGAGGCTAGGAAGAGCTGCTAAAAGCTGATAGGCTAGGAAGAGCTGCAAACTATGGTACAGAGCTGGTCTCTTTGGTGGTAGGACCCAAAGTCATGGACAGTAAACGGTTGGGGAACTTTGTGTATGTCAAAGTTAAGATTATTTAAACTTGAAATAAGAGTTGTTTTCTTTTCACCTATCATTGCTACAACTCCCAAGATTCATTAACATTCAGGTGTCGTCCTGCTGCTCACCTGCTCTCTGGTGCTCAAAGTGGTGTTTGACGTGGTAGGCCTTCAGGCCGTACATGTACGAGCCCCTCTTGGGCGAGCCATAGTGAAGGTAGTAGTGGATCATGTCGTACACGACGTAGCCGCACAGTCCTCCGACAAACACCGACGTCCCGAGGATCTCTGGGAGCGTGTAGCAGAGGATTGCGTAGAAGGCTCCCACCACTATAGAGGCCAGGCCTGGAGGGAAGACTAGCCGGGAGCCGTCGAAGGGAGACTGGAGGAAAAAAAAAAAACATAAGATACTGTACATGCTGCAGATAGTAACCAGGAAACCAGGCCGAGTTTCTTTATTACCAGCAATACAGAATTATGGCCTTTAACAATAGCCATTAGTTTTACGATCATGAAAATGTGGCGCCTGTTACCTTGTGGTGCTGTCCGTGCAGGAGGAAGTGCAGCGTGATGAGGTAGTAGTTATGGGCTGGCGGTTTCATGTGAAAGACGAAGCGATGGATGCAGTACTCGATGAACGACCACAAGAACCAGCCCATCAAAAAGAGCAGCGGAAAAACGTACTTATGGACCGGGATGGAGATGTCTGGGAACCAACACACATACACATAAATATATATACACAGACACTGACACATGGTGATGAGAACAAACATGCAGTGTTGTATGGTTGTGATGGTCTTGATGTGTGTTACCTGAAGTGAGGACTATCCTGGTGGTGCCCTCTGCCAGAGTGGAGTAGCAATACCAGCTGTAATAAAACACAATGGGGAGCCACACCACCGGTACCCAGTACCTGTAGACAGACAATCAAAAAAACTCAATCTGTTTATAGGAATAAACGTAATTTACTTTGTTGTCACCATTTTGCGCCCTTCGTTCTTGAAAAGAATGGTTAAAGGAGAACAAAACCTTTTTAAAATGGCCAAGTCAAGGAAGGAAGCTGAAGCAAAAACCCACAAACACAGAGGTCCTGTTCTGGCTAAAATTCCTCCAAGTCGCTGCAGACGACTGATCAGCAGTCACCGGAAATGCTTAGTTTTAGTTGTTATTGCTGCGCAAAGACGTCGCGGCAGATACTGAAAACAAGGTTTCACTTACTTTTGCAACTCACAGATATGTTCCTGTTCCTGAATAAACAAATGCACAAGCATAACATTTCTGTTTCATTTCTTTCATTGGGTGTTTTGAGTCATTTTTATGCAGAAATGTAGAAAAATCTGGGGCCATGTCTGCGCTGTTTGCTAATTCCTCTCCTCATCTGCTTCCCTGGCTTTCTTTTTTTTTTTTTTCAGGCACCATCTTCAGACCACAATTTGCTCGGCCAGCTACCACCTGAGACGAGACCCCCTAACTGAGTCCACTCTGGCCACTGATGCCAAAGAAGAAGAAGAAGCAGACAAAGGACAAGAAGAAGAAAAAGAAGAAGCAGACGAAGAAGAAGAGAAGAAGAAGCAGACAAAGAACAAGAAAAGAAAAAGAAGAGGAAGAAAGAGGACTCGGACAAAAAAGATGCAGATGAAGAAGAGGGAGGAGGAGCAGACAAAGAAGAAGAAGCAGACAAAGGAAAAGAAGGCACCAACAAAAAAGAAGAAAAAGAAGAAGACATAGACAAAGAAGAAGAAGCAGACGAAGTAGAGGAAGGAAGAGCAGACGATGAAGTAGAAGAAGAAGGAAAGAAGACCCACATATCCAACCTCTCCCTCACGCCTATCATTCATCCATCCTTCTGCATCTCTTCCCATTAAACTTGTGTCATTGTTGTGGCGTGGTCCTTGCTCACGAACCAAAGTTCGAGGCCACGGTTACCTAAATCACCTAAAGCCTGAGGCGTGTCCAGCGAACCATCTGCCTGTTCTCTCTTACCAGGACGTTTTGGTGCTGGCCTCCAAGAAGGGGTTTCCAAACAGTCTGATTGGTCGATCGACTGGTTGGTGAACCCAGGCATCGTATTTCTCTCCCAGGTGTCCCACCTGCCAAGCCAGGGGCTTCCGCCAGTCCACCAAGTCCTGTGGAGACACAACCAATGAGAAATGAAGTGTTTCACAAGCTGCAAGAAACACTGAGTCTTCTCCAGCAGGTGGCAGCAGAGGGTTAGAAACCGTCCCAACAATCAGGGACTGGTCGAATCAGGAAGTGTCTGCGAACCAGGATGAGTTTGTCTGCGTGTGCTTTTGCAGGTTCTCTGGAGCTGATATTTAGCCAGCAACAATTATAGACGTTCATCGCGTCCAAAGGCCGGAGACAGAGATACGTTTATAAGCTCTTTATGAGCCACTCATGTTTACGGCAACACGTGATGCATGCACTTGAGGTTACACACTGATCTGTGACCAGTTTTGTAACGTCGAGAGGAATGAGCGCTGGTGGGAGGGCAGATATGAAATCTGAACTCGTGATGAAGCCTATTTATGAGGAAATAATGAGCAGAGGAGTCCAAAGCAACCACGTTTAAATGAAAAATCTGTTCTCTCCTAGAAAACGATGCTCATTTTCCAGGTGATTCTGAGTTCAGTTTGTGCCAAATCGAGTCTCGGGATCATTAAAAATAATTACGGGTCCCTGCCCAAGCAGATAACGTCCAGACACAAAGACGGCCAAAGACGCCTTGACTAGTCAATGTGCATCTATTGTGTTTCACATCTCCCACCTCCGCAGCCAGGCATCATGTGAATACGCTCGTTCCTACTGACGGTTCAGCATGTGATGGTGGTTTTTACCTCTCGAATGTCACTGCAGGCTTTAAGAGTTTTTGCCACTAAATCACACCCACAGAGCAACTGTGGTAAGGATGCTGCCTCAAGGCTGCAGACTTCTTTTAAACTTCTGACCGCCCGTGCAAAAGCAAAGTGAGAGTCTTTGCAGCGCTTTAATTTGTACTTATGCAAATGGAAGGTGTCATATTGAAATGACAATAAACTTAAGGCTCAATAATCAAAGTTATGAAACTGCAGTATTAAGTAAACAGCTTTCAGAGCCAGATGTTAATAATGATTAACTGAATAATTAGGAAGTGAAAGTGCATCAGTAGCCTGGGCTCTAAAGGAGAAAAACAAGGAACCTTCAGAGAAATAAGAGTTATCTCTTCAAATGAGCTGGAAGAGAAGAAGACACTTAATCCTTCTCTTGACAACAAGACAACAAGAACTTCATGGCGTAACTTCACACGTTTTATTATCCGATAGCTGGAAGGACGAGAATCCTAAAAAGAAAATAAACACGCAGCTACCAGACTGACATTTTCTCATTTTCCAGGTAAATTTTAATGACAATAACTCGGAGTCAATATTGACTCGGCAAATGCTGAGCCAAAAAAAAAAAAAAAAAAATGGGTGAAGTTTCCTTGCTTGAAAAGACAGATAAGGATGCCGGCCGGTTTCAGTGAGTGTGTGTAATATTAACAGGTGAATAAAGACGAGAAGACGTGCTTCACATTCCTGAGTGTGAGGCAGCTCGGAGAAAATGTGGCGAGATGCAAACAAGGCTGGTCTGAGTCTAGATACATGTGATAAGTGGGGACGTCCTAAAGTCTTTCCTTGTCTTCTCCTAGAGTCCACTGGATTCAGTCCAATAAATCTTTCCGTCAGAGTTAATGTAGTGTGGAGACGGTAGTTCTCTGCTCCAGAAATGTTCTGGTCATCCAACGCTGCCATAAACTCCACAGCCCTCTCCGGAAGATTTTTCTCCGTGACGCTGTCTCCAGGAAACTTTTCTCTTCTCTCAGTGTTCGTTGTTGTCGTTTGGTGCAGACGTTGCCTATGTGGATTTTCTTTGTAGGTGGTGAATCAGCCAACAGCCACTGTGCTTCTTCATCTGCTTCTCTGTCCACTTCTTCTTCTTCTTCTTCTTCGCCTGATTCTCCATCTGCTTCTTCTTCTTTGTCTGCTTCTTCTTCTTCATCGTTTCTTTTCCTTCTCTCTTCTTCTTCGCCGGCTTCTTCTTTGTCTGCTTCTTAATCTGCTTCTTCTTCTGCTTCTTCTTCTTCTTAATCTGCCTCTTCTTCTTCGCCCGCTGCTTCTTTCTCTTCTTAATCTGCCTCTTCCTCTTCGCGTGCTTCTTCTTTGTCTGCTTCTCAATCTGCTTCTTCTTCGCCTCCTTCTTCGTCTGCTTCTTCTTCTTCGCCTGCTTCTTCTTTGTCTGCTTCTTCTTCGTCTGCCTCTTCTTCATCTGCCTCTTCTTCGCCTGCTTCTTAATCTGCTTCTTCTTCTTCATCTGCTTCTTCTTCTCTTTTCTTCTTCTTCATCTGCCTCTTCTTCGCCTGCTTCTTCTTCTTCTTCATCTGCCTTTTCTTCTTCGCCTGCTTCTTCTTCTTTGCCTGCCTCTTCTTAGCCTAGAATCTAGACGCGCCCCTAGCGGCAGCAAATTACATTTGCTTCCAGGGGCAGTCTAGTTACTCTCCGTTGACTTGAGATTTTGAAAAATCCAAGATG
>JASGAT010366782.1:0-10769 GCA_030220025.1 Chelon auratus | reverse complement strand
CATTCTTTGGACACATAATGTTGCTGAACCTAGACCTGAGCAACTGCAGCAACCCCAGATCATAGCACTGCCCCCACAGGCTTGTACAGTAGACACTAGGCATGTATGATGGGCGCATCGGGGTAAGAAGAGAGGCAGATGAAGTGTTGCCCCCATCACCCTGGATCAGGGTAAATCTGGACTCATCAGACCACATGACCTCCTTCCATTGCTCCAGAGTCCAGTGTTTATGCTCCCTAGCTAATTAAAGCCTTTTTTTCCAGTTAGCCTCACTGATTAGTGGTATTCTAAAGGCTACAGCTGTTCAGTCCCAATCCCTTGAGTTCCCTTCACATTATACATGTGGAAATGCTCTTACTTTCACTATTAAACATAGCCCTGAGTTCAATCAATCAATCAGGATTATTTTCCGACCACATGTCTTCCTTGGTGACGATGGTTCCCATTGTTTTGATCCTTCCAGTTTTCAATAATGCGTTGGACAGTTCTTAACCCAACTTTAGTAGTTTCTGCAATCTCCTTAGATGTTTTCCCTGCACAGGCAATATTGCTGGGGACATACTGTAACCCCAGATTCTAAGAGTATTGCTCCCAATAAGACAGACTTTTTTTTTTTTTTTTTTTNCTGGTACAGATGGAGAAAGTATGGTCCAGAACTTGGAGGCTTATGCACTCTATGTTAGTGTTCCACTTTGAATACACTATGCCTTGCAAGAGCTGTTGTTACTGAGATGGGATGGTATAATAACAAGTGGGCGGGGATACCAACAAAGGGGAGAAGTTTTGAGAAGGTGAGGTTATATAAGCACTTTGCATGTGTCTAGGAGTAAAGCATGATTTATACTCCTGTGAGTGGTCTATGCGGAGCCTAGGCCGTAGGGAATTCCCCCGTTAAAAGCATGTGTACCTGTGCATACCTGTGCCCATACTGTTCTGTAATTGTGCCACTGACATACTAGGTGGCGACAGGCCAGGTGTGTTGAGTTTTACTTTGTACTTCATGCAACAGTGACTGGAACTGAGTGGCTCATGTTGGACTTGAAGATAGTAAATGTGCATCAGCTGTTAGTTTCACTGATATCACTGCATCACAGAACACAGAAGACGTCTAGATGGCTAGTATATGCTTGAACAAAGGAGAACTTTCTGTGCTTGTCCATTCGCTGAGTCACGTGAGCAAGGGGATGCATTTTGGACTAATCACAGTCATGTCGCCGCAACGTGTAGTTAAATTTCTGGGGAGGTGCACATCAGATTATGGCGAAAGGTCCAGTACAGGAGCTTTGCTGTACTTACACCATACTTACGCCACACCTACACCATACCTATGCTGTAACTACACTGTACCTACACCATCAATGTAATGCAAGAGTATAAATTACACTTCACTTTATTTAAAGTGATGAGTTTAAATTAGTTAATAGGTTGTCTCATATGCACCTAATGTATCCACTTGTCTATCTATCTACTTAACTTTTCTTTAAATAAGATCTGGACAAAGTCTTGAACCAAACCTTTACACCATAGCAGCTGTATTCATATGTAGGCTAACTTATGTACTTCATTTGTTTTTCCTGTTTCTGATATGCATGGCGATATTTCCCAACATATTTTCGCTGTACAAAAACTCATCCAGTCTTATGTTTTGCCATCCTTGCACCCGACAAATACAAATTCTTGAATGGCTCCTGGACCCCTGTGTTTAAATGTGCACGTCAGTTAGAGGTTCAGTGGTTCCATTCTGAGTTCAGTAGTTACAGTCTTTTACAAGATGCCCTTAAATTTGAAGCTCAATAGACAGGAAGGCATGTCCTGTGTATTTTTCCTGTGTACACGTTTGTCTACTCACCATCACATCTGCTCCTGCATGAATGTGGGAAATTAAAATGGGATATTGCACACCACAATGGGCAACATTCAGTTTATGATTTAAAGGGGAACCACCGTTTTTTACAACCTGGACCTTATTTCTGGCATATAATACAATTGTTTACTCACCCATATAACTTTGGTATCATTTTTAGTCCTTCAGAAGATATTTAGCTCCAGCGGAGCGCTGCATATCCATATATTTTCCATTTTCAGCTGTGAAACTCATTCATTTCACCTTTATTTTGTTATGATACGCTAGTGCTATTCCCCGTTGAGTCCAGAGTTGCACTATGGTGAGAGTCAGGACAGCCTGAGGTGAGTGCTATTCCAGTATTGACGGTTCTGAAGCAAGCTTCGCAGTGGGAGTGAAGATCAGATGGCAGGATGTGTTTTCAGCTTATTTTTCTCTTTTCTTGCTAACTGCTAAATTGCTTAAATGTGTGCAGAACTTGGGTCAGCCAGATCTTTTATACTGTAGGTACATACCCAACCTATATGATACAGAATATCAAGCACTGAGGATTAATTATTAGGATTATGTTTTTGTGGTGGTCGCACAATTTTCGCTGTTAATGTTGAAATCGATGACATACTTTCAGTTTTCAGTCTGTATTACGGATTTTTAAAAGGAATGATAGATAGAAACAAGAGTGCTTTAATTGCAATTTGACTATTGAGCCAAGCAAATAACTTCGCACCTTTCTGCAGGGTTTGGAGGACACCTCAAAGGAGGCCTTGAAGGCTCTCCTCTGCTGGGTGGTAAGGATGGTGCGTGGCCGTTTGGGGCGACGGGGGTCTTTGCTGTCATCGCTAACTTTCCCTGAAGCAGGGAATTTCCCTGATTTCACATCCAAATCCTCGTCCTCACTCCTATCTGTCAACAGACAGACACAGAAAACAAATTACAAAATATATTATTTCATTTTGCTGCATTCAAAATTCTCTTTTCTGAATGACATGCACTATCGATTTTAACTGAAATGGTAATATCATTAAGCAATGTCAGATTTAGGCACCACTGCAGTGCATATAAACTAGATGAGTTCTCAGATTATGTTTTGTCTATAACAGTTTGTTATAAAATACCCAGCCTGACCTGAGTCTGAGTTATCCGGACTGACTGTGCCAAGCAGGTCCCTCTCCCGTTCATAGTCACTCTTGCACAGTAGCTGCCCTTCTTTCAGAACAAACTCGTCTCCTTTGCACAGCTGACGTTCACAGACACAGCAGCAGAAGCAGCTGAGGTGGTAAACACTCTCCAAGGCTCGCATTACAAACTCTGTGGGTGCTATCTTCTCTAGACAGCCACTGCACTTGGTTGCAAATAACCTGAGGACAGACAGAAGTGAGAGTGTTAGCAATGTAGAATGTATGAAGACAATTCAGAGTCATTATGTACATTAATTTCCTTTGGAAATTTATACTGTATATTGTTTTATAGTCACAAAGATTAGATCCAGTTATCAAACAGATTTTTGCCTTTGCATTTGTTCTTACAAACATTGCAGATATCTCTTACTGCAAATCACTGAAAGTCTTCATTTGATTCCTTTCTGTAGATTTATTGGTGTTAGGCCACAGTGGCTTCAGATTTTTCCCCCAGACTCCTGAATATACACATTTTACAGTGGCATAAAGTTGCTAATCAAGTTGTCAAAAGACCAAGTTTACTGACATTTATCGTTTAAATCGAAAAGGGTTTTAATCATCTAAGAAAGAAGAAGCCATGTACGTGATGTCTATTAGTTATCTGTTGTACTAAATACTAACTAAATAAATAATGAATAAAACTAAACCTGAATTCTCTATTGAAATTAATTAATATGAGTAAACTGTGTGTGATTCTGCCAGTTATGTAATTCCTCAATAATCACCAGTGTCTTTATTATGTCTTTATATACTCTGACCCTGGGTGTGTTCACTTGTACTTCAAGATGGCCACTTATGATTAAAGTTAATGCATGTTAATGGAAGGTCTGAACAGGGCCATTGTTGTGGTTACACCTTTTTATTGCACAACTTTAATTCTGGGCATTTAAGATTCCTTGTTTCTCTTTTTCTCACTTTTGTATTATGGCCCTATACTAGACATAATGGTTTAGAACATACAGGTGCAACCGTCCTGAGATGTATCCAGTACCAACCCAGCAAATCCTAATCCTATCAGTTCCCAAATCAAAACAGTTAAGTCAAACTTGTATGATTTAAATGTTATGTTATAAAGTTATAATTAGAAATGAGAAATTATAATTATATACACATCAAATAAGTGCACACAGTTAAAAATCAATTAGCTACAGCTGATGTCTAGATATATAGTGTTTAAACTGCCAACACTTTTCCCACTGCATATACTGCACTGTGTGTCTGTGTATTCTGTAACTCTACCTCCATACACCAAAACCAGAAACCAGAAAAGGAGCCAGATGTCTTTGGGCTAAATGATTGAGCTATTACTTAGCACTCATTTTTAAGTCTTTCAAGTTCTCTGTGTATTTGCAAAGCTTTTTGATGTTGTAATGGGCTCACAGGGGGCCTGCTCAAAGGCCTGATTCAGATGGAAAGAATAGAGACAATTTTCCAACCGCTCCCCGCAACCATCTAATGATCTTTCAAGAAGGAAGTGGGTGTTATTAGATGGGGGAATGTTACTGGACCACTTTGACAAATTCAAGATGCCTAATTTATTTTCCCATTAATCTTCTTATTAAGATACCATCAACTGCACCACAAGTCGATTCCAAATGTTTAGGAAAGTAAAGTTCACTGGCAAAACTCACAAAACCACAAGGAGAAGAGATTCGATTCTAGACCACAATAAGGAGAAACAAAACATACACTAGATATTTAGAATGAACATTATAAATAAACAAAGAACTAGTAAGAAAAGTGTCAGTGGCTTCACCATTTGTGGCCTTGGCAGAAAACTATGAATGGGGGGAAATTTCACCAGTTCCTTTACATCCACATTTAGATGATGACAGCTGGTTGTAGGAAACTTGCCTCTTAAAAACGACCCTATACCCAAGATGATTCTGCAAAACCATACATTATGTTCAGTGATTAGGATTTGTACCATTATTTGTATGATTTGATTTGTGCCACCTCTGCATCTCTTTTTGCTTTATATGACTGACCCACACCTTCTGGCACTAAGTAACTTATGAAGAACAGCATCATCTAATATGGAAGCAAACTGCTGCTGTTGTATATTTTAAAAATGCTGCCTTGAAGCATGAGATGGAATGTGTTTTCAGTATGACATCATATTTCACTGCCCCTAACCAAATGATTTAGTAGATTAAATGCTGAGGCAAAAAGAAAAGAAAAGAAAATATTGTTCAAGTGTTGATGGCCATGTCTGAAGGTTAACATGCAGAATGGCCACAAACACTGGCACAAAGTCTGCTGATAAACAGAGGGGTAAGAGGAAATAAATGATAACAGAACACAGAGGATAGTCTCCCTTGATGCATTCTGTATTCTTGGTGCCGCTAGTAGTGTACGTAGAAGGGAATCAAAGTGGTTGTGAAATTCCTTCTCTATTTGTAAAAACCCTTCAAATGCTTTCTGCCACCACGTCCCCATATATGTAGTCATTCACAAAGTACTGCAACAATACTAATACTGGATGTGGTAAAAATGAAAAGTTTCACAGAGCTGGATATCCTGCAGGTGCCATGTTCTCTATAAGGAAAAAAAAACTGGGGTTCCAAAATGCATCCGTTTGACCATCTGTACTCAGTGTATTGTTTTGTCGTCGGGCCTCACAGATCTCGCTGTGTATGGATTAGGTCTATGGTTTTAACATGATGACCTCAAGCTGAAGTGCAACCAACCGTCTGAGCCAAGACTGAGACTGAAGGAGACAACACAGTCTATAGCCTGCACAGAGCTCTATAGGCACATTCTTCTTCGTGACAGTAATGGGTGAAAGTGAGAAAAATTCCCACAGACAGAAAGAGAGGAAGGAGAGAGATGAGAGCCAAGGAAAAAGAAAAGGTAGCCAGGAAACAAAAGACAAAAGAGTGAGAGAGTTTTGTGGAGGGTCTTTTTGGGAGTGTGTGTTCGGAGCACACGTGTGAGTATGAATGTGTTCTTGTTGAGCCAGACTAAGGCTCTATGAAGAAAAGAAATCTCTTATTTTCTTTTACTTGCCTTGTATTGAACATTGATCAAATTTCACCAGATTTATATATATGAAAAGCTATAGGGGAAAAAAAAATTCACTAATTTATAATTCAAATGGGCCCTGCGATGGACTGGCGACCTGTCCAGGGTGTACCCCGCCTCTCACCCGATGACAACTGGGATAGGCTCCAGTAGACTCCCGCGACCCTTAACAGGAATAACCGGGTATAGAAAATGAATGAATGAATGAATAATTCAAATGAACATTTAACCCAATGCATTATTACTGAAATTTCTGTAAGGGCAGCAAAGGATTATTTTTGCATGTGTTTTTATCAGTGTGTGTTTTCATCCTCTTCTACAGTTTGAACGGTGAGGACTGTGACAGGGCTTGTGCTCCACTCAGAGATAGTAAACTGTTGCAGAAGAAGAAGGTGTAAGTGCCAGTCAAATCTCAAACTAAATATCTTATGTTTGTTTAATGTATTAAAGCTGATGACAGGGACAGTCAATGAAACTGAGACTGTCTTTCCAAGACGACTCTCAAGGCATTCTGTGTGGAGTAGGGGTTGTAGAGACTAGTCGACTAGCCGGTTTCTAGACTTCACTACTGTACAGTTAAGCATCATGTCGAGCAACTAGTTACTGATCAAGTGACAGTAAGAACAAGGACTGCTCTGAGAGGTGAGAAGCCCAGTGGGTCATTGCAGCAAACTAACAGCGGTTCATGAAGTGTGTGGAAATACTTCACTTAAAATGAAGCTCATTCTACCGTGACATGCAGAATATGTAAGTCCGTCCAAAAATACGACAAATATACTGCTGCAACAGAGAGAAGGAGGCTGCACATCAACAGTTTGCTGGTGAATTTCATTGTCTAAAGTTATTAGACATTTAGCTGCTACACATGGAGAAGGCTTCAGAGAAAAACAACTTTTTGTTTTTCCCAGCTACACTACAACACGCTGTGGAGTGCTACTAAATGCTACTGAGCTGAGTTGCAGCCTGTTATTATACAGGCTATACAAATCTGTGGAGCACACTATGTAGCACATGAACAGTCTGTTCTCAGCATATGTATTCAGGTCAAGAATATAGATTTCATTGTTGCAAATCTTTACTTTCTTCTGTGTTTTTCATTATTCGACTTGACTTTTGTTACATAGCTGTCGACTATGAGGAATCTGAACTCACTCACCCCCTACTATAGACCAGACCAAAGCCAAATCAAATGTCTTACACAGTTTGGCTCAACTATGTCTTCATATAGCTCAAAATGAAAATGGAGGACAAAATAAATAAATAAATAACAGCGCGCTATACTGCCATAAGCATTAAGAGTTGAATCTGGAGACAGGACAGAAGAGGGCAGGACAGAAGGATGATGGGAGGATGAAGGAGGTAGCTGTAAGGCAGGTACAGAAGGGCTCAGTGTTTGGACAGCTGCACTCCTCCTCCTCCTCCCCTCTAAGTGAGACTATGCTCCTCTGTTCAACAGCTTTTCTCACAGTTGCCCATGTCTTGCAGTTCCTCTCTGTCAATCTTAGCCTCTCTGCCTGTCTGTTCAGAGGCAGACATTGGCACAATGATACTAAAGGCCTGGGCCTGGGAGAATGAGTGATAATTCAGAAGATGGCAATCACACATCATATCATATCATATCATATCATATCATATCATATCATATCATAAAAAGCAATATGTTTTATCATTCTGCATTCTTCCAGTTATATATTATATATAATATAATTATATATTCTTCTTGTTAAACTTAATTCTCAAGTCACCCCACATCTCACTTGGATTTGCTGAAATCATACTAGCACTCTATCTGTGGTTTGTTAGTTATACACTTAACTTTGATCAGAGGCAGCATGCTGATCTAAGGCAGCATGCTGGTCAGCTGCAAGGCTTTCCAAAAGCTGCAAAGGGCTTTGCTGCAGAACTTCCCAACACATGGTTGACATATGGCTGAAATGCTTATCATTAACTGAAAAATTACAGTATAATGTCAAGCTGCTGTATACATCATCTATATGCAGTTTTCTTTTACCCATCAGAGGATGTAACTGGAAACACATAACAATGTTAGGAAACTAAATCTAAAAACCACAATGTGCACACAATACGTAAGACTCTACATATCTATTTATCTATATAAATGTTGGCATAAAAGCTTTGTCTGTACCAAACACTCATGTTTATGGTGAGTGAATGCTTGGAAACCAGATGTGACACAAGAATAGTCTATGAAGAAAGTCATCATTTCGGGTTCACATTATGTAATGACACAGATGGACGCAACCACATCGACCACTACATACATTTTCATGTGTTTTCATGTGACAGTTTTGCTGTTCTTATCAGTGAAGGGCTTTTGTGTTGTACTTTCTAAGTATAAGCCTGTTAAAGGCTGACACTTGCTTCTGCAATGCCGAGCAACCAAAATGAGGGCCACATCATCCAACATTAGTCTTGGAGCTCACTGATGAAAATCCATGCAGCCTGGTTCATTATCTGATGGAAAAGGTAGACTGAAACTAAAAGACAGGAGACTTTTATAGCTGCATATCAAAATGCATGCTGAATCACAAGTTCAACAGGGACTTGATTTCACATGCTGTGTTAACATCATTCTTTAAACAAGGGTATAGTTTTTATTTTCATCGAGCTACCTCAGCTTCTTTTTTCCAATACCACCAAGTCTGATAGAGCCCTCTGGAGAAAATTGACCGTCCACGAGGTGAATAAATGAGTGCATCTGATTGATAGCTGGGATCATTTCCATGCTAACAAACATGTTGAAGTGAGTCCCCAGAGAATCTCCAGGCCTTACTCTGACTTCTTGAGCTTTGGCTGAGCAAACAGCACATCCCTACACTCTGAATCCTGCTTTTATTTCCCCCTGCCTCCTTCACAATAATCTTTTGATTACTCCGACTAATTAAAACTCCAACAAGCTGCCACCCGAAGCCACCACCCTCCCACCCAGCCGCCTCCTTTAGGTCACCCAGCTCCCCGAGGAGGGAGGACAAACAAGAGAACAATGAAAGAACACACACAGCCTGTTTTTACTGCTTCATCCTTTCTTCACTCCTCTTATCCTCTTTAATCCTGTACCTCTTTATGCTTGTTAAGCTGCTGGAGCAGTGTGGAAGCATAGGGCACAGGGCCAGGGGGTCAAGGCTTCTCCAAAGAGGTGGCCCCTAGCATTGGTGGTCCAGGTCCTGGTTGAAATGCACCGCTGAGGACTTTTCATGAATCCACTATTGGAACAAACCATGACTCCCACTGAAAGCTGCAGCAAACAAGATTTAAAATAAACAAGACTAAAAGTCTAGAACCTCTCTAGAAGCTGTTTGGAAAAGTCTAAAGCCTCACCACTGTGCTCTGTTGAGCCCCCCATGTGTTGGAAAGAACCAACAGCAGAAGACTGATTTTCCTATTTTTAAAAGCCTTGGCATGAAGATGTCTCGATACATATTGTATATTGATTTTGACTGGATTTAGTTCGGGGCATTGCTGGACTACTGTACTGAATCTAGTTGAAACTCAGGAATTTCACTTGTAGAAACAGCTTTGTCCAAGTTGGCTGGGTGACCTGCAGTATCAAATCAGAACTTAAGTCATTCCCAAACAACAAGTTCTATCCTTGCCAGTCCGCTCAACCTTTCTGGGCTTGGCTGTATCATGACCTACTGACTGTATAATGAGGTGAATTAAACCGCATTTCAGTCGACATTTCAGCTGCCTCTACCACTGGTGATTTTAGGATGGCTTAAGGTTTAATAACATCATATCATGAATAAGAATTGGTTCAAGACTAAATTGCCTTTAATCCAAAAAACAGGAGAAAGCTGACATGTCAATAGCGGTAACAACGTCACCATCGGACTGCATCAGTTAAGTGATTAATTTCTGTTAAGCATTCAGTTAAAAATACAAATAAGATGAAAGCAGACATTGAAAACTATTTGAGCTCAGTGTCAGTAAAAAGATTCTTTTGTTGGAAAGGGCAGGTTGCCATGGCAGCTGTTGGCCGGTTATGTGATATTAAATCTTGGCTGGTATGAAGCCGCCTTGGTGGATACACCGTATGAGCGGGTGGATCCTCACTGTTCTTCTCAGTATTGTCTGTGCATGTGTGTTAGTGTATTTCTCTGTGGATATTCTGCATATGTAAGGTTATGTGATCTAATTTATGTGCGCTGAAGATATTTTTATGCATGCACCACATGTGCAACCATATTGAATATACTGTTATTATGATGTTTAAACAGCAGGTGGAGATGGTTTCACCATTACAGAGCAGACAGCGGCGAACAAGGACAGAGCTGAGGTTGCAGTTGTCTGTTCTTGGCGAAGAGCAAAACAAAACCTCGTGCCAAATACCCCCCATGGAGAGAATGAAAGAAAGTGGAGGATTGTGAGTCAACAGCCAAAAGGTCTTTAGGAGATCATCAGAACTATTTGGAGACAGTATCAAATATTAACTGAATGACGCCGACGGACAGATATACGGTAAAAAAGAGTCAGGTGTTTATTAGAGATGGGTCACCCTACGTCACACACACTTTATAAATCTAACTTGGCAGTCATAGTAATACACTGGAAACGGGTCTCTTCACTCAGGGCGTGCCTTGGGCTTGGATTATTTCATTTAGGTTTTATGTATTTATTTAATTTTTTTGAGTAATAGTTGGTCTTCTTTCTAGTTTTATGGGTGTAGTGAAACATATAATTATATTCTTTATTCTATAATTGCG
>JASGAT010366781.1:13176-46951 GCA_030220025.1 Chelon auratus | reverse complement strand
CATTTCTGCTCTGTGATTAAGATAATCAGTCAGGGTTTCCTTCGCATACGCCAGGCAGCCCGAACACGCTCTCTGTGGTTTAACCATTACACCGACATTTAATTATTTTACAGGATTATCTAAGGGATGCCTTTGGAATTTGTTTTGCAATTATGTTGTCAGAAAACATCAAGCACGGGTTTAAATGTGTTGTTTTATATTTCTGAGCTCTTTGCAATGCCTTTTTATTTCCTCTGCATCGATCAATTTAAACTCCTGGTTCTTATCAACTACAACAATTCACATTTGTATTTTTTTCTATTAAAACAGGTGTAAATGTAATTTTCCATCCATTATTCATATTAAAACACTACTCAGATGTATATTATTTTTTTTTTGTAAGCTATGATCTAGCTGCTAGAATCTCCATTAGTGTGTGAGTAGTCCTCTGTCAAGCCTGGTCCTGAACAATAGTTTCCAGTATTGTAACTCCACACTGGGCTAATGATATTCATGACTGCACCATTTCCAACATAAGCTAATTTTTACGTGGCTGCTGTATTGATTGAATCTTCAGCGGCTGTGTCTCTGTATCTGCTGTGCTCCTAACATGGCTTTTGTGTTGAAAGTGGATGTTTACTTGGACCTATAATTGCATTCTCATAAATCCAGTGACGGTGCAATCAGAGTATTGAAAGGGAGTGATTTAACAGTAAGTGTGTGTTTGTCAGAACATTATTATTGTGCGAGGAAGCACTTACATTTCAGAGACTTGATGTAGAAAGGCAGTAGGGCTGTCTTTAGAAGCACTTTAGAATATAAATTTATTTCTGTAGAATATTAATGCTGTGGACTAGTGTTAGAGAAGCAGCTTTGGCACCCTACAAATAGGCTTGCAAGGAAAATAAATAATATTTTGTTTTGATGGGCATTTTGCCATCAGCTGAACTGGAATGGTCCTCATTGGAATGGTTTATGAGGCTGCAGATTTTGAAAATCTCTGTTTTCATTCTTAAGGCTGTTACATTCCACCAGAAGCAAGAAATTAGTTCTTGCTCCAAGGGCTGCGAGATCAAGAAAAAAAAAAAGGTTTCCACGAGAACCTCAGGTGCTGAACTCCGGGGAAGTCCTCATAGATCCCTCCCACTGCAGCATACATCACACACGCTAAGCATTGTGGGAGATGTGACAGACGTATGATGTGAAGCATTTTTCATATTATTTTCGGATGTCGTTTTGTAGGATCACGCCGTTCATTCAGCATGCACCCACGCACAGTATCTCTACCCAGAGGAGATTAGCGGTCACACTGCGAATATTAGCACCTGGGAGCTAACCATAGAGTGGAGCTAACAGAGCATTTCCGCTAGCCGCTAGCATTTCCACTTTTCCGCATTAACCACGCCCACTTCTAATTTCTGATAGAATAGTAACCGGACACCACACGAGAAAAAAGGTTCTGCCGGGTTGATGTGTTGAAAAAGATCTGCGAGAAGTCCCAAACGAGGCTTCAAGAACAAATTTCTCGCTTCTCACGCAGTATGTAACAGCCTTTACCAACACGTAAAAGCACCGTAGGTGGCCATGGTCTTCCAGTGTACGGATCTTTAGTCCAAATCATTCAATCATAACCCTCAATCATAACACATTGCAGTGTTTAAAGTTTACACACCTGTGTTACATAAATGTGCATTTTCTGCAGAGAGGACTCAGGTGCACTGTTGTAGTTGTATAATGCGTAATGGCCTGAACTTGATTACAACATTTATCTATCAAATGGATCTATCAAATTTCTGATGAGACGGATTTAGAGACATTTGCAGGGTGATTTTGTCAAAAGATAATGGAATCACAAAGGAAAACACTATTTTTGGTCTCCTTTGGGTTAAGGCTGTTTTTCAAGTGTTGCATAATACCTAGGGATGTACTGTGTTAGTATCAAAGCCATGTTTGGTGTATGTCACCAAGAGACAACTCTGTACCATACCGGGTAGAATAATTCTGGTTCAGGTACAACAAAGCCCTATACTTGGGAGGACGCATCAAAAGGCAGACATGTTGCAAACAAAGCAGAAGTTTACTCAGATGACTCAAATCACACTTGGTGGTAAACTGGAAGCTGAAGACTCTTGAGCTCGCTGAAATTGGACTGAACACACACATTGTGATTGTGTGTGTACACAATCACGATCAAACCAATACCTGTACTCAGCTCTTTGCACACATCTTTGAGTCCTTTGCACACACTATGCTGCTAATGTTTGCAGTCATCCTAACTCAAACTCCGTTAGTCTGTTTATTAGCCCGTGCTACGCTCTGTTGTTGTGTAGTATCTTTTAATGTAAGTGCATTGTCTCCCAAGTGGTTTGTACTGTCTGTATTGTATTGTTTGTCTGCACTGTTTGCACTGTCTGTTTGAGATTGCTCAGTCCTTTGTATTGTACGATGTCTTCATGTCGCTCCGTGGTCTTGGAGGAATATTCTCTCTTCTCACTATGTACTGCACGTGCCATATACGGTTGGCCTGACAATAAAAACCTCTTTGGCCTCTTTGAATGCAACAGAAATATGCATGTCTTCCTTCTAAGCACATAAAATGCTGAAAGCTGATCTATGGAATTAGTCTGAGACTGTGGGGATATTTACAATGACTAGTTATTTTATTATGATATATTATATTCCAGCTTTGTGTTCTCAAATAATCTATGCTAACTGCAAATCCTTTTAAAATAAAGGGACCTGCACTGTGTTATTTCCTGTGCAAAAACCATAAGCACTCACTTTGAACTTTTCCTGACCTCTCTGTTATGTTGCTCTTTACAGGACCGTGGGGTCGTTGCATGGGAAGTGAGTGTGGTCCTGGAGGCAGCCAGAGCAGGGCGGTATGGTGTGCCCATTCTGAAGGCTGGACCACCCTGCACACCAACTGTGACCAAGCAGAAAGGCCAGACAACCAGCAGAGTTGCTTCAGAGTGTGTGACTGGCACAAAGATCTGTACGACTGGCAGCTCGGTGCCTGGAACCAGTGTGTACCGGTGTCGATGCGCAGTGCAGGGGTGCAGCGACCTGCCGTGTGCACACGAGGAGAGGAGGGCATCCAGACCCGTGAGGTGGGCTGTGTTCAGAAAGCAAACGGCGAGCCGGCAGAAGACGCAATCTGTGAATACTTTGAGCCTAAGCCGCGCCTGGAACAGGCCTGCCTTATCCCATGTCCTCGGGACTGTGTGGTGTCTGAATTCAGTCCATGGACTCCCTGCTCTAAAACCTGTGGGATGGGCTTACAGAACCGGATCCGCTTTGTTCTGGCTCCACCACTGTTTGGTGGTTTAGCCTGCCCAAATATGACCGAATTTCAGACATGCCAACCAGGGCCCTGTGAGGGTGAGGAAAGCCTTTACAGCCTCAGAGTGGGACCCTGGGGGCCCTGCTCCGTCCCACTGCCAAGGCAAACCAGACAAGCTGACCAACCACCCAGAGAGAGTGAAAGGCGATCCAGGGAAAGTGATAGATTATCTAAGGAGGCTGACAAACAGTCCAGAGAGGGTGAAAAACAGTCCAGAGAGGGTGACAAACAGTCCAGAGAGGGTGACAAACAGTCCAGAGAGAGTGACAAACAGTCCAGAGAGAGTGACAAACAGTCCAGAGAGGGTGACAAACAGTCCAGAGAGGGTGACAAACAGTCCAGAGAAGGGAGAAAAACATCCAAAGGAGGTGACAAACAGACCAAAGAGGACGATAAACAGCACAAAAACGGAGAAAAACGTCCCAAGGAGGGTGATATACTGTCCAGAGACGGTGACAAACCACCCATATCCAACAGGAAATTGGGCAGAGCAAACAAGAGACCAGACAGGCCATCGCGACAGGCAGACCGGCCCAAACGCCAGAAAAAGGCTAAAAACAAGGAGAAAAGAGAAAAAATGAGAGAAAAAATGAGAGAGAGGTTAAGGGAGAGGGGCAAGGCAAAGGACCCTGAGACCAGAGAACTCATCAAAAAGAAGAGGAACAGGAACCGACAGAATCGTCCTGGTGGAAAGTTCTGGGACCTGCAAGTTGGTTACCAAACCAGAGAAGTGACCTGTGTTCATAAGAGTGGGGATATTGAAGCTCTCAGGTAAGACTGAGACAAAATAATTTCTTCAGCCATTGAATTACTTAACTGTTTAACCGTCTTTTAAATGTACTAAGATCATTCAATGCTGAAAAATGAAGATCTTTAAAGTTTGTTCTCAGTTTTTCCATTGATAGAACATAGGTATCAAATGCATTTGCCATAACCAGGCTATAAGAACTCAACATTTCATTTGCATTCAGTTTAATTATTCATCATTCAGTCTGTGGTTTGAAAACAGATGAGAAATACCGTCTAGAACATTGTTGTACAGGGGTCTCCTTTGCAATTTATCCAGCTGCCTGATGCGAGGTTTACTCAGTTCACCTTGACAGTAAACACAGAAATCAGGGGTTTGAAGCTGAACTTGCTTTTCAAAAGATCAATTTCTTTATCGATTTTCAGTTTCTTCTATGCTTGCTTTCCTCTTCTGTTTCTTTTGGGATTATTTGCACTTTTGACTACAGGCTGTATAACCGCCCTCTGCAGGGTACAATTATTTACTACTACCCCAATCCAGAAAAGTATTCTCTGACATTCTGGACAGACTAGGGTGAATGGGATTTGCACTTGGTCTTTAGGCTAAATAACACTGCAGACCCACATGCAAAAACATTTATAGGTTAACATACTTAAGGGAAGGTTGCTAAAGTCAGATGTTTTATTCACCCATCCATCTACCCCAAACTGCTAGATGGCTTTGTCTCATGAGTGGCTAAAATCAAGCTATCGTCCTCTTGAGTGGACAAACTTGCCAGAATGCCTTAACTGCTCTGATGCTTTCAGTCTGCTAGCACTGTGGTATTGTGGCATTCATGCAGAGAAAGTAGAAAAATATACACACTAAATATTAAGGAATGATGGCATCCCAGAATCCCACAGTGCATGTCATTAAATTGACATTAAATGCCACTTTGTCAGTGAGTTCATTGAGATAATTGGCGCAACTGACTCATCGCCATATGTCTGAGCGTCGTATGGTATGCAATGCAATATATAAGCTTTATTGAGCTTGAATAGACAGTAAAAAAATGAAGTAAGTAAATGTTTGGACTAGTAACAAGTCCATAGCAAACAGGTCAGCTTTCAACCAGAGTAACAGGCAGGTATCTGTAGCTCTTATATCATGTTCATACTCCACTCTTCATCATTTACATCCAGTGCGATTGTTTAGTGGTTTTAGGTGTCTAGCGATGTCTGACTCTTCACTTGCGTTCACAATGGTATTACTACATTTATTTCAGACACCTTCCTGTGCAATGTGACGTGACTCCTAGAATCAAAACTCATACCAGTCAGCCATATTGTATCCGTTGTGAGAACATTTATGCTTTCTGTTTATCTGTTTTATCTCTGTTTCCTGTCTTGAATCAGATATTCAATCAGATTCTACATGAAGTCTTGAGTTTAACTGGTGAAAATGATTTATTTCATTGTCACAACATACAGACTTGTTACTAACGTCCATAAATATATTATGTCACAGATCAAGTCCTCAGTAATAATGCCAAAGATTGTTCTAAAGATTCCTATTAATGAACGTTTCAGAAAGATTTATTGCCTTTTTCTCGCTGTGCACACAGCTTCTCCAAGCGCAATAAAACTGGACACATTGTCCGGTCTCTCGACATGTATTTCTCCAGGGGGAGGCTGATGTCCAAGTTGTGTCTCAGAGTCATGCTCTTTGTGAGGAGATGAATGGCCTCATTCTGTCTCTATGAGCCTGCCCGCTTCTAAAAGAGGCCACTGAGCACTGTCAATTACATCCTGAGAAAAATCAAGGCCCTTGTGATACGTTTGCTTTTAATGCCTGGAAGAGAAGATGAGAAATCATAAATCATTCACGGCGCAACAAAACGCCAATCGTCTCACTGTTCAAGCAGAATATTATATTTGTGCGATGCACACTGAGATTAATGCCTGCTTTGGAATATTTAACAAAAAAAAAAAAAAAGAGAGAGAGAGAAACGCGTATCTGTTCTTATTTCCAGCCACTCACTGATGCACAGATGGCTAAAAGCTTCAAAGAGGCTTAGCTGATAGTGATGACCGGATTAATGCTGGAAGGAGCCCAGGATCAAGTTTATTTACTGTTGGACTATGGGTTGCCTAATTTTATGCGACGGCTAAAACTCCTAATTATCCCCATATGTCCAGGCTTTAATAATGAATTACAAATTTAACAGCACCTCTATCAAGTATTGCAATAGATGAGGAGAAATATATTACAATTTTGGTTCTATACATATGCTTGGGCTAATATTGAACTAGATTCTCATGAACCAAACAAAGAACACAGCAATATTTGGACATCAATTAAAATAAACTTCTGGTAAAAACACAAAAAACCAACACTAGATTTCACTTGATGTGGATGCTTTGTCAATTTGTCCGCCTGAAACCAAGGTAGAAGCAGAGTGACGCAGTTTTAGCGCTGCGTTAACCAACACTGGTCTACTTGCCTGGGGTTCGTCAGCACTGCAACACAGTCAACTTTTGGAGACATGAGTCAGGCGCAGTTTCTTCTTGGCAAGATTTGTAATAATCAGCAGCTTTTAAACAGCTCTGCAATCCTTTACTCACCCTGCAGCAAAAGACATTTTTAAGTAGGTTCGAAATTAATGACAAGCATATTTGTTGTTGCTTAGTTCAGGTGAATATCTAACTACAGACCATATAATCTCTGGATATTCACTGTCCGCACTCAAGAAATTAGGCCATAGATGCTGGCCTAGTTGTAGTATTAACCAGAAATAACGAATATGCAAAAAAATATAATCATAAAATGCATTCACTTTCCAATCTGAGTCATTCCATTTGAGATATGGACAGTATTTCATGTTAGAAAACTCTTGATTTGTCTTCACATCAGATTTTTTAGCAGTGTCTTCCAAAGTTGCTCAAGAGGGTGTTCCACTGCATGTCTATCATCCCTATGATTGAGGACTGGTTAAATGTAGGCAGCCTAAAGTTTGGTCTGGAACTGTCTGGGAGCTGATCATGCTCCATCAAAGATCGGCCACGATAGCTGGGATGGGCTCCAGACTCCCTGCAACCCTCCAGAGGACAAGCAGTTAAAGAAAATGAATGAATGAAAGATCTGCCGGGCCAATCTAATCATTTAGGTTGGCTTTTTATGTGTTCCGTCCCCAGAGCACTGTAGAGTTAAATGTGTTTCCAAAGCAATGGCCAACTGTGTGCAGAGTTTTTGTTCTTCTCTGTATCAGTTTAAACACACCAACAGTAAAATACAAATCCTGTCTTTAATTTCAGTCATATTTGAAAACAAACCTGATGATTTGTGTGAAAAATGTCCTTTTTTTTTGCAAAGCTTCGGTGAACTTTTGCCTTATGCCCGATATACACAGTTTAGTGCAACTTTTTGTTTTCTTTAATCTCTAGAGCGTAGTAGGTGAAGAAAGCAAAATTAGCATGACCCATACGACCACAACAGCTCCCATAAATGAAGAACACACCAGGTTGAAATAAACCTGTATTATCCTTTATATTAAGTTGTAGCGTTGCTCTGCTCATTTTGACGTAACATTTTCTGGCAGAAGACGGCAACAGTTGCCTGGTGAATGGAGCAGAGCTGAAGACTCGGAAGGAAAATCAGGCAAATCGAAATCAAAAAGCAAATTTCGAAAGCTTCACATCGCCACAATCAAAGCACGGTTTCAAGAAAGACCCTCAACATCTACAGGAGAACTGTGATTAAAACAACAAATGGCTGGCGGGCTATAAACGCCAGTGTGTTTCTTTAATAAAGCTGAAAACATCCGGAGGTTCTGGGGAAGTGTGGGAAAAAATTGAACTGTTGAGACCGACATTGTAGAGAAGCTGGAGAGAAGAGAGAAGCAGCGCGTCATTATCCCAAATGCCCTATCAGCCTCTACAAAACACACAGGGAGAAGAAAAAAAAACAGCGTCTTTCAACTCCACAGCAATCCCACCTTCAAACAAAGCTGTGGCGCCGTGAAGCAGCCGCAGAAAATACAGATAACAAATAGTTTGGGTTCGTAATGAACAACATTCACATGGTGTATATCATGTTAGCAGTAGGTTTTAAGACATAGTGTGGTATCTCAACAATATTTAATTGGTGTATAATTCCTACACTGCTTTTTCTTTGGTTCTTAACGATGTCTTCAATGGTAGATTCTGTTTGTCCACTTATGGGATACATGCTACGATATACAGTCAGAAGTAAATATGGACGTAGCAAGCGTGTGAATGAATAAATAAAGACAGCATGTTGTGCCTGTAGTGCAACACTGTGTAATTGCAGTGTATAGAGTAGACTACAAAAAATACTCTTTGAATCTACTTGATTTGAATGTAGGTCCCGCACAGTCAGAATGTGTTCAACTTACATGCCCCTCTGTGTCAGTTCATTTTTTGCTGATCAAACTTAAATATTTAATTCCAGCAAGACTTTTTAAATGATATAATGATATATATTAAAACTCCATGATTATATCTGGTAAAACATTTAATTCTCAAGCTCATCAAACACAACTTTAAATAGCCTGTATGGATGTTTTCTTATGTCCATACACTGTATAAAATACAAGTTTTCTTGTTACTGGCAAAATTTACAGGCACAAGGGAATGGAACAGTCTGTCTGTCGTGACTGTTGTCGTTTCCAGTGCCCACAGTGTATTTTCTGTTGCTCCAGATACAGCAGTTTCTCCAAGCAGGCTATGTTTTCTGCCTCCAGCAGTTGAAACAAATGTCATTTCCTTTCTTGCCAGAAAGGAGCATTTACTTCAGGTCAATCTTCAAGATTTTCCCTTTACATTCAGTGCTTTTTCAAGTAGTTTTTTTTTTTTTTTCTATAAAACATACTTGTGGCAGCTTTGTTTAACACTGGGGAATGCTCATTTTTGTAGCAATTAAGCTAAGATGTGATTATGGTCAGACAAATAAAGTAAATTAAAATGTTCTAGACTGCTTATGCAAAAAAGAAGCATTCTTTTATCGATATATGTTCATCGATATATGTTAACACAAAAGTATTATGCAACTGCCCTTTACAGTCATACAGTCGGAGAGATTTCTGTGAAACATTTACAACCTTCAACGTAACATATTCTAGTCAAATCAAATCTGTGATGTGTAATCTTGACTCTGGTATCTTTCTTTTTGTATTTTCAGCTTGTGCTCTCAGGAGACTTTGCCGGTGACCTTCCAGGCCTGTGTGATGACCAAAGACTGTGACGTGACCGAATGGTCCGAGTGGTCAGCTTGCTCCAAGGGGTGCTATGACCCCAACGGGCCCAAGGGGGAGCGCACTCGTACGCGGAAAGTGAGCCAATTCCCGATAGGCGGAGGAGCCGGTTGCCCCGAGCTGGAGGAGAAGGAGCCCTGCAGCCCGCAAGGGGACGCAGTGCCGCCCTGCATTGTGTAAGTGGCGGACGAGATCAGTTCAGAGTCAAGTACACAGGTCACGATTTTGCTTGAATTTCACTTGAATGGAAACAAAACTTTGTGTTTAAGTATTCTGACATATATGAAAACTAAAAATGTCAATTTAAAAAAAAATGACATTTTACTAACTTACCCTTCTCATTAAGTGGTAATTATCCTATTAATATTACAGCATAACAGTTAGAGGACCATTTATTCCTATGCACAAGCTCCTGGTCTGGTAATGCTTATTCAGCTGTAGTAATGCAATCACACAGTTTTTTTATTTTGTAAAGTAAACATGCATGAGAGCTATACATTTTAAACAAGATAAATATGTCAGACCTCTAATTGTGCACTTTACGGCACACTACTACTTTACATCCGCACTATTTTGCAAATAGTCTGACATATCAAATCCATGCCAACCATGGCGTGGTTGGTTTAACCATCGAGGGAAGAGTGATTGGGGTTGCAAAACACGGGTGGTTCGGTGGAATGAGTGGCTGTTGGGACAGGTTTGTGTGTATGATGAGTATATGTGCATGAGGAGATGCAGGAAAGGAAGTGGTTGTGAGGAATCTTTTTCTTGCTTTCCATGCTCTCCTGTCCTCACACCGCCACCCTGCCGCTGCTAAGCCAAAGCAGAACAATGCCAATTAGCTTTTAGTTGCCCATGAAAAATGGCCTTGAAATAATCTACACTTCTTTATGATCCATTAATAATGCACTCTAAAGACAGACAAGGCCCTGACACTGCTTCCAGGCTAACTCTTGTTTCACTTGCCACTTTAGCTTACGCGCATGTTATAGTTACTGACGTCCTACATGATTTTTAATACCGTTTACCAATGACTACCTTTTGAGCATTAAAATAATACTGCTGATAAGTAGAACCTTTTTTTTCTCACTTGCTTCCTCTTCATTTCTGATTGATATCATAACTGTGTTTTGCTGTGTAGGACCTAAAATGCAGACACAAGGGGAAGCAGGAACAGGAAACAAATGAACTTTAATTAATGCAACTTACAAAAATGTGGAACAAAAAGCGCTGTAGGGTAATCCTCAAAAAAAAAAAAAAAAAAAATTGAAACTGAATCGAAACACTGGGAAACATTAATGAGGCAACTCCACAGACGACTTGACAAGGGACAAAGAGGAAGACAGGACTATACACACACACACACACACACAGTCTCAGTGAGGGTGGCGCACGCAAGGAGAATCCAATCTGACAATTTAAAGTGGGGAAAACACAGGGAGTGAGTCAATAAACACAACGCCAAGTCAGGACAGAAACGGGAAATGCAGAGAAAACCAAACTAGTTAGATGGGATAAAATCACACCTAATTTATTCAAATGTCTTACCACTATTCATAGAACAGACGGGGAGCTAATGGAGCAACAGGGCATGCATTTCACACTTACACCTTGTACGTTTTGAAGTGGAAGCGATCTTTACACATTAAAAATTTATTTTTTCTCCATTTTCCATTATCCACACAAGAGAGACTAACACATATGCAGTATATTCATAACTATCATCCAACTTCAGTTCAAGTAGCGGGTACACTGAGTGCATTGCATAGCATTATTTGGTCATAATGTACATTGGATTGAAGTTTTGCAGAAGCTTTCTTGCACATTCTATTCTGTTGCTCATAAAATGGACAAATTAAATGAGAACATGAGTTCTTGCAGTAAACAAATAGATCACGGAGAGATAAGGACTCTAATGCCATAATGCCACTGGTACATTAAAATACATGTCACTGTTTGCAATGGATTTCATACACATACACCATCTTTGATGCGGGAAAACCTGTAGACGTAGTTATCCTATTACCGTGTCTGTCAAATGGAATAAACTGCATGACCAGATGTGAACCAAGAATGTGTCATAAAAACTGTAACTGGATGTTCCAATTTCACTTTATCTCTCTGCATCCATTTATTTAATGCAAGAAATCATGAGCTCATTTTCTTGGCTCTTTTATGGTCAACAGAATCAGCCATAATGTGAAACAGTAAGTCAATGTCCGTCGACAGCGGCTGCCATCTTTTGACAGACAGCACGAAGACAGGCAGCGGCTCTGTCCATGGTCCTGAACTGCTCCGTTTGAGTGTCCCCATCTGGACACCTTAAAGCCCCTAGATGCGATGCTTTCCCAGGGGCCTCGTTGCGCGGCAGCACCACTGCCGAGAAAGAGAGCGAGACAGGGAGACCTCGCTCATGAATATGGAGCCTTTCATTGGCAACCTCAAATGAATTCCATTATCAGCTGAGATGGAGGCAGGGTTTACATTTTCTGACCTCAGGGGTGGAAACCACAATGTGTTACTGCCGAAGCAGAGTGCTGCCAATTCAGTGACCAGACACAAACCCACGTATGAATAGCCGCTGCAATTAACAACAATCCTTTCATCTTCAAAAAAAAAAAAATGTGTCTTACAGAGGTCTCAGTGGACAGTCTGGTTAAATTGCAAATCCTGCGGCACATTGTAAATAGAGATCTGAGGTCAACAGCATAAAAAGTTTCTCTAACAATGCTGGTGAGATGCTCACCACCCCGGCTCAGTGTCCGCTGGAAAAGGCTGTCTGTGAAAGAAAAAAAGAACTGTTGCCGTTAGCTTTTTCATGATATAATCTCTTTCGGACCTGTGTTAAAATAATAAATAATACCTTAATTATTGGAGTAAGAAATATAATATACAGATAGCTAGTCTAGTTTCAATAATGTGGTAAGTAATACAGTATGGTTACATGACATGCTCAGTTAAACAAATACGTATGAATCAATATATCTGGCACAGACTGAAGGCACAGAATACTGTAATAGTATGAGAGTAAATATAACTATTCAATAGATTTATGAGGTTTCCTTATTATTTCAGCAATGACATTTAATCGTATGTGGTGGTGAAGCTGAACAAATGTGTATGGTTGGTTTATGCAATATGCAGGCTGCTGTATCTGATAAATCAGTTATATTGAACCATTGATTTGTTTATCTTAAGCTTTGCGTAGCCACTCACAGGAAATTAAGCATAATGTCCAGTGACCTTTGTCCAGACCGCTCAATAGTCTGCATTGCTGCGACTCAACAGCTCACAGTGATAGATTTCCATTAACTGGCGTGTCCTTGTTGAGAACTGATGAATGGGTGTTTTGTTGTGTACCAGTTCCCTTCTATTAAACCAATTCAATTTGGAGATGAAGCACTGCCTCAGCCTGACCCCTTCTTGTGGCCACGTCTGTCCTCAGCTACAGCTGGAAAACCACAGAGTGGACCGAGTGCAGGGTGGACGTGCTGCTGAGCCAGCAGGACCGACGGCGTGGAAACCAGACTGGGCTGTGTGGAGGCGGGAGTCAGACCCGGGAGGTGTACTGTGTGCAGGCCATCTCCGATACGCCGCCCAACCTCGGCTCGCTCAGGAGCAAAGAAGGTATCTTCCACTTTTCAAATTTATTTATTTCAAATTAGAAAACAGCTGTCATATAAGTAAATACACATCTGTGCAGGTAAATCTTGTATTTACAAAAGGGCCTCTGGGAAATTAACCCAGAATCAATACCACCGCCTACGTTTAGCTTGTAGCTTGAGTATCTTAAATCCACAGTCTGCAGTTAAGAATCGATTTACCTGATCCATGCTGAAAACTATGCACAAGAGAATAAAATAGTGAAGAAATAGATCAGAACTGAACAGCAATAAAAGCCAGCGTTTCTATTTAAACTTGCATCTAATTGAAAACTCAGTCAGCGTGCGCTTCCACCTGTGCCACTTCTTGCTCGATCTATTTGTGATTTTTGTGGTGCTAACACTTCATACATTTGATTAACTGTGGGATTCCTGCACCGCCTTCGTCGTGCCAGACAAAGAATTCTTGACTTTGGCTATGAACCGATGCCATCTGGATGTATTCTCCTTGGTCACTAGGTTACTGTGTTTGACTACCAAACACAGTATGTTCCCACGAGACAACTAGGAGCATACTTTTTGGGCCAGAAGTATAATTTGGTGCCTGTGCTCCACTTTTTCTGTTAATAAACACAGGCACAGACACAGACACAGACACAGGTTTTCTGTGTATTTGCTTGGTTCCAGGTTCATCATACCGCATAAGGAACAGTATGCTGATTTCAATGTGAGCGGCAGTATAAGACAGTAGAAGACATTTACTATTTTACTTGTTTCGATTACCGGATCCAAATCTCAAAATATGCTCTCACTCATTTCCTTTGTTTGAGTTATGATTAGTTCCTTTGAAGCCTTGACGTCAATCTTCATCAAATTCAGCCAGTAACGGCTCCTGTGCTGTTGGTTATTGGTTGGACATTTTCTAATAATTGTTAACACATCTGCAAATATAATGGAACAGAAATGAAGTACAACAATTCTGCATCAATTTATATCTAACTAGTACTTGTGTTATGCGCCACGCCCAGGATTTTTAATAATAGATGGACCCTGGACACGGAGCACACTACTTCTGGCTTAGAATTATTAGTGGGTTCATAAATGCTAATACATTGTTTACTAATGCATATGAGTCATAAGTCCAATAGCAAATTTCGCTTCGTATATTATCCTGTCTACTAACATTTATCAGGTGTAACATTATGACCAACTTCCTAATATTGTGTAGGTCTCCCTTGTGACTCCCTTGTGTTGTTAGTGGAGTCTTTGGGTCCTGTGGGTTGAGGAGAGGGGCCTCTGTGGATCTTGCTTTTTCCAGTGCATCTCACAGATACTTGATCAGTTTGGGATCTAGTGAATTTGGAGGCCAGGTCAACACCTTGTGCTGTTTTTCATGTTTTTTGAGTTGCCATCAAGGAGTGTCACTGCGATGGGGTGGGGGTGCCTGCTCTGATCTAGGTGGGTGCTACACGTCTAAGTAATCAAACGTTTCCCAGCAGAACACTGAACTGTCACAAGATGGTCAACGTTATTTACTTCTCCTGACAGTGGTTTTAATGTTGTGGCTGAGCGGCGTTTTCATTAAATGCTGTAAAAATTATTTTGTTGAACATATCTGATCCTTTGTGACATATCCGTGATCCTTGGTGGCATATAAACATTGTTTTAGGGTACACTAGTGAGCAAAGAGTACTGAAAACTCCCAATTCCACTATATATGTAATAAGTAGTACATTACAAAGATATAATTCATCTATCAATGGCTGTTATCACCTAAAACCCCACAAAATCAACACCCATAATTATGCAGTAGGCTAAATTAGATTAACACTTTAACAGCGCTTTTTTTTTTTTGACACAGACTAGTTAAAACCACTTTCAGTGTCATCTGTTAGAGCTGTATATCAGGCAAAAATAGTTGTTCATCAGCTTTGGAGTCATCTGCTTAGGCTTGCATTTCACACACTTTACCAGCCATGTGAGGAGAATTAAAGCAGAGCCCCCCCGCATTAAATCTGGGAATGAGTCAAATGAATATGCTAATGTACACGCGAAAGCTACACAGAGAAGATAGCAGCTAAAATATGAGCTTTCACATAAATTGGTGGCATTACTGAGCGCACAGAGCTGGAAGTGGCCTGGTAGCACGCCCATGCTTATCCAGCACTGACACGGAAAGTCTCAGTCCATCTGGCCGGCGAGGGAGAACTGGCGTCTGCTGATAGGGAATTATTCAGTTCAGATGCTCACAACCAGCCGCACGCTTTCATCTCTCAGTGTCAAGGTTTCACTTCGCCAAGTTTGTTTAAAGAGGTGAATCTCACACATTCCACTTTTCCGTATCTATAGCCAAGCCATCCAGTCTAAATATGAACACGGTATGTTAACGGTTGTTATGGAAGGTGTTTTTTACGGCGGCAGTGATTGTGCTGTGATAGGTGAAAATTGCCCTCGGTGTCGTTAGCACGCGTGGTAGCGAAGGAGAAAAGAGTGCCTGAGATAAGAACCTCTATCTCCAATATTCTTAGCATGTTTTCTGACCTTGTCCTTTAATCTTTTTGCTCAGATTAAATCCATCAAATGACAAATGATCTGGACAGATTACTTGAAGCACCGCTTGGCTACATTGACTTCAGATAGCCAATGTTTTCTGGTGAGAATGTTCCAGAAATCAGCAAGTGGTGTAGGATGGGAATCCATCATCCACTGCCCCTGCAGCAACCCACCCTGATGCCAGACTGAACCTTGAGGCAAATATGTATTATGTCATGTGCTATTGGATTATGCAGATAAAATTGGTTTGACCTGACTAGATGGAAATCGCTGGATTCCCCCTTCTGGTGGGGTTAGAGTTGTTGCCCCAAGACACTGAGGATCATTCAGATCAGTGAGATACTTGAACTCAAAGTAAACATTTCTCAGCTCTGGGTGGTGAAAGAAAATAAATAAATAAATGATGGTACAGTTAGTACGTTTTGCCATCAGGGTCTACAGCCTCACTCTCACTCAGAGGTTGAGGATCTTAGTGGAACCATTACTTCACATTTAAAGAACCCTGCTGAGATGGTTTGGGCAGTTGGGCAGGAAAACACCTGGACTCGAGCTATTATGGACATCCAACTGGGAGGAGACCAAAAGGCCAGGCCCAGATAGAGTGAGATGGAGGGATTACAGTGTATATACTTTTTGACATGGGGTCACCATGGGATCGCCAGCACGAACTGAAAGAAGGGGTTAAGGATCCAAAAGGACGGTCCTCTTTGCTTAGACTGCTGCCTGCATTTCCTGATTCTGGTTAATCGGTGACATGATCTCACCTGAAACTGGCTAAAAGAAAAGGCAGAGGAATAACAGAACATTTCAGGAGAAAAAAAAAAATGCGTTCCGGAGTTAGAAATTGTCAAATTTGAGACCAGTACATTCAAAAATAAGAAAATGAAGAACAAAGGCTGAGTGTGATTTAGAATGAGTGAGCTACCACGACTGAAGCTGAAGGGCTGAAACAACTGTCGAGCAAACAAACAGGCTTCCAAACATTTTCAGCTCTAAGGAACAATTCTTTGGAATGATGACTCTACATTTACATTTTTAAAAAATAAAACTGAATGTTTTTTCTCCACCCTCCTCGTTAGAGCTAGGGACTACGTATTGTCCTAGTCCTGCTTTAATTGCACGCAGTAACTGACTTCATTGTGATGAGCCTACTGGCGGTCGAGGGAAACAATAGACCAATAAAACTGCCGTCATCTCACCTTCTGCTTTTAAGGATGATCAAGGATGATCAGTAAATCCCAGAGTGACTAACATAGTTTGGTTATTTTTTCTTCTGAACACATGGCACTCCCTGTCTGATTACTGGGGGCTATTAGCATTCCACATCCCTCCTCCTTCCTGATTTGATTTGCTCACAATTGGAAAGCAAAGGATTTACTCGGCCTTTATATTCTGTCACACACATGCAAAGATTAATGCTGACAATGTCACTGTTGATTACAATGCTACATACCCAAATGGAGCGTGTTTCCTGATTACCCGGTGCAGCTCTTTATCCTCCCTGCTGCTACACATTTCATATTCAGTTCCTCATTTTCTCCTTTTACGGAGACATTAAAGATTTCAAGTTTTGTACTCCGAGTGGGGGTAACTTGTATCAGCTGCTTTTCTTGTACTGTTTATGAACAGTGTAAACTATTCTAGGTATCAAACTGTGACATGCTGTATAACAGCTGTGCCACTGTGATGCCATGAATCCTCAGCTGGAAGTGAACTGGGAATCAGGTTATTGATGACAGTTGGCGTGTGGCAGCACAGGCCATCGCCCTCTGAGGTTCCTAATTTGGCGTCTGGAAGCACAGTACAGGAAAGAATAGACCATCTGGCACGGAGTTACCTGAGCAAGGTCAGACTGTGGAGATTTCCATTAATCAGCCTTTGTTATGGCCGTGAAGAGCTGTTCTGACTTCTTAAGGAGGGAGGAGAACAAAGGGGCTTTTGTCCTCCGAATGTTGTTAATGAAGCACTTGGATGAAAAGCTTTTTTAGAAGTAATGGGGTGTTTGAGTGTTTAGTTTGTCTAACAATGCATGGATATGTTGAATTAAAATCACCAACAAGCCAGTTGGACGCTTTAATTCAACACCTGTTAGCACAGTGGCATATTTTATCATTACTATAATAACTCCCAATGATATGGCATTTTCACAGTCAGTACCGACAATTTTCTGCCAATATTCTCAGCGTTTTGTAACGGAGTGGCCAAGCCAAGCAGCCGTGTTAGCAGTGTGGCTCCAGTCCATGACGATGGTTGATAGCTGAAATGGTCTATCACTTGTCTACTGCTGGGCCACAATGAAATACTTCAACAGTGGGTAACATGTCATGATATTTTTACACAGATCTTACACAGATTATGCATAACATTATGGCCACTTACAGGTGAAGTAAATAACATTGTTCATCTTGTGAGAATCCAATGTTCTGCTGGGAAACTTTTGGACCTGGCATTCGTGTGGATGTTACTTAGACATGTACCACCCACCTAGGCCAGATCAGACACCCCCACCCTATAGCAATGACACACCCTGATGGCAGCAGCCATCCTCAGCAGGATGCAGCCTGACACAGGCACACACACAAAAACGGTTTAGGAACAACTCAAAAAACATGAAAAACAGCACAAGGTGTTGACCTGGCCTCCAAATTCACTAGATCCCAAAATTAATCAGGTATCTGTGGGATAATCCACAGAGGCCCCTCCCCTCAACCCATGGGACCCAAAGGTCTGATTGGTGTATATGATCCCCAGACCTTTTATCAAACAAGATCCAGTTTCTGGATATCCATGGATATCCAATATCCATAATTTGAATTCTAGCTCCTTCACCTGTGTTTAGATTCCTCTATTAACTAATGACCAGCATCCTGGGTAATTAGTGTTATCACATTTGATAGCTGCCCCAAGGACCCCAAGCTCTAAAAGCCCCAGGTTCACCATCTGATTTTGATCATATCAAATCTTTGTTTGGGAATTTGTACCACTGCGTTAATGATGTGAGTTATCAACTATGCAGGTCCGATATTATGTCTTAATAATGTTGCCATGTTTAACAGAGAGCCCTGTGTCCAAAATTATAGGATATCTGTATCCTAAATAGCTTGTATTGCGTGCACCTGTTAATCACCATCTTCTCAGCCAGTCATATTTACATAGCGGGGGCGGTCACATTTGGATGTGGCAGGAATAATTCATGAAATAGATGGCATGGTTAAGAAAATAGAAAAAAAAAGGATGGTGTCCTTAAGGTTCAAAATATAAATATACAACGTATGACAATATAAATCTGAGTCCAGTGCCAATGGAGCAATGTTAGTACTCCTTTTAGAAACCATAAAGAGCCATTGGACTCTCACTTGGATGACTTGCACCTGTAAAAGTATTCCCACACATCAGCCAATTTGCATGTGATGCGGAACTGCAGAGAAAAATACACATCAAACTACATAAACAAATTAACATATTTGCTTTGAATGGTAATGAAATATCAACTGATCGTGTCACGCTATTTGACATATCTCCTGCTCTTCCGCTACACGGGCCACTCAAGGGCATTCAACGTGTACACACGCCTAAGCAACACCATTAAAGGACGCACCTTTGGCCAGACGAAGGCAATTTGCATGTGAATGAGGCCGAGTCCTGTTGTGGCACAGCGAGAATGATTCATCAGCCCGATGACCTTGCAAAATGTCAGCGACAGCTGTGTGGATCTGAGTCCACTGAGAATCAGACAAAGAGAACTCTGTTGTTTTAAAGTTGACTGGTTTGGGAAGACGCTGGGTTTTAGAGAGAGTAGAGTGCATATTTTGGCTTTGAGTTTTAGCTAGAAGAATGTGTTTCTGAGAGTATTTGGGATTCTGAAGGCGAGGGCACCGGGGATTTAAAACCAGCTTGTTTCGGTTTTCTTTTTTCTTCAGCCTTTTGTGGTTTGTTCTTTAAAACCATTCAGATCTCGCATAACGTTTGAAGACTGGAGCTCTTTGCACACTTGTTACACACTTGGTCTCGTGTACAGCTTTGAAAATACAAGTAATATCTTAATTTTTAAGTTAGAAATTGATATTTTGCAGCTGTTGGTGCAGAGGGAAAAATCCCACCATCATTACAACCTCATTTTCAGACTGTTCATTGTGTCAAACAGTAGAATTATTCAATTATAAACGAGTACAGTCAAACACATTTGGCTGTCCATGTTGCTGTAATGGAGAGATCACGCATACATTGAATTTCCCTGTGTCTCCCCAGCAGTGCGACCGGTGGACAGCGATCTGTGTCTGGGTATTCCTCCGAACACCACCCAGCTCTGCCATATAAGCTGTCCAGTCGAGTGCGAGGTGTCTTCGTGGAGCGCTTGGGGACCCTGCACCTTTGAAAACTGCCAAGACCAAGCAGCCAAGAAAGGTAAGAGCTCACCGTGAGAACCGTAATACTGTAGTCGACGAGGAACGGAGTTCTGTAAGCATCTTAGACTGAAGACCTCACCTTTTTGGATAATTATCCTCAAACATGAATTAAAGGAATCCATCTTCATTGCATCTTTCATGCAAGCGGTGTTTCATGGTTAAAAGATCTTAGCCCTGCATGGATTCCATTGCCAATGAGGCCAATCTCATTTCTAGTTATGGACATAGGGACATGATGGACATGAACGATCCGATTGTGATTCTATGATACAGCAACATGAATTTCTGGGATATATTCCAATAACTTAACATTAGTGTCAAATTTAAAAGCTTTGTGACAGTAGTGAAAAAGAGATCAGAATAGTGCCCAAGCATCGTCAGTTCCTCCGGCTGCTGCGGCATGTTGTGGTAGTCCATCCGTAGGGTTGACGCGGTCGCTGCTTCAGCCCTAATTATCCATGGAACAGCGGTGTCCGCCATGACTAATGCATGTTGACTCTGCCTTAATGAAGCGCCTCAAATGAAAGGGATGGCTGGAAACTCTTCTCCATGCATCTTAATGATGGATCCACTCCCACTTGCTCGTTTGCTCACTGTGCCACTTCTGGTCTCGCCGTCGTGTACTGTACAATCTGTAAAATGCAAACACACACACACATTACAGAGTGTGTGTGCTCTGGCTCTCATTATCCAAGGAGACACGGACTCAAAGTGGGTCTTCCTGGATTCAAATCTTTTTATCCTCCTGTCGCTAAGCATGAGAATAAGCTGGCTGTGTTTACAGAGGTGAACATCAGCTTGTACTACGTATACAGAGGATTACACAGTTTCGTAGTATTTTCCAGATTTTTGGGTCCAGAAGGATTTACCATACGTCGTAAATGTGAGTCGCCAACTGTAGTCACTATTTCACACACTTTTGTCACTATGATTAATGATTTATGCAAATCTTAATTTCTCATACGCTATGAAGCCCTTGAGGCAAACTCATTTTCTGTGGCAAAAATTGATAATGATGTTGTAATCTCGCCGCACTACAAGCGCGCCGACTCCGTGTCTGACTTGTTCCATGTACCATATGCATGGGGTGTATTTCACCTCATTTATTTTTTCACAGCGTGTAGCCAGATGTAAAAAACAAAGGAGCTTCATGTCATGAGGTCGGCAACACTTTTTTGCAGGTCTTCGCTTTATTCTACTTTTGGCGTGTATCCGTCCATCACTATGGGATCAGATTTGACTTGCTACAGCAAGTAAAATACAGTATATTGTATTAGAAGATGCTAATTTGGCTCACACAGATTAAGACAAACCGGATATATTGCCATGCCCAAAGTCCAGTTTTCCCATAGGCTGTATGAACTATATAAACTATTCAAACTGACATTGGTATGTGGTGCAGTGAAGGCGTCAGGCCTGCACAGGAGAAATCATGATGTTACACTTTTGCATGAACAAACAAGCGAGCGTGGCATAATGTCAGTGAGAACAGAATGAGGTAAGCGACATGCAGCGACCACTTTGGTAGTGTAGTTTCAGTGTCACCATGAATCGAAAGGAGAGCACGGCAGGAAAGAGAAGATGAAATTTAGAAGTGGCTGTATTCATGACGGAAAAATAAACCTGCCACCAAGGTGCACGGAGAAGGAAAAGAAATTGTAAAAAGGCTGAGACTCCAGCAGACTGAGCTGTTGACACCACTATTCAAGAAACCTTCTTTACTTTGGCAATAGCCAAAGGTTTCTAAAGTTTGACTAACTCGTAAACTTAACGTTAATATTAACTAATTGAATTTACTCACTGAGAGGTGCCATTTAAGCTTTGGAAACGGCTGAATCTAGCTTCTTAGGATGCATTGAACGTTACACTATTTCAAACTGTAGTCACGATTAGATAATGATTACTTGTTCAACTCCAGCAGTGCGTTGGATTTAGTATGATATTTGTTTTAGGTTTTTACCCTTCACTATCACTTGTCCTTGAGAATCTTTGCACAGCCTTACTATCCTGAGCTATCAGGTGCACAATAGATCATCACATATGGCTGTTTCCATGTATGTGTCTCTTCAGCCAAAATGAAGCCTCGCGCCCTGACAACAGTAGCCCGTGTTGCGCTGTTATCTTTCAGTCTTGCCATTCATAATACACCCTGCAGATAGCAAGTGAGTGATGCCTGATAGAATTGAATTCCCCGTACCCCAAACCTCATCTTCTTTCATCTAAACCCCACCCCCACCCCCTGTCCTCGCAGATAAAACCGGCATCAGAGGGTTTAGACGCATGGTGGTACATGTTCAGCTGACCCGCCTGATTAAATGAAGGTTTCTGGGAGGACATGAGAGACAAAAATGAAATAGAAAAAGCAGACATTCTGCTGCTTTCACCTGGGTCCTGCAGGCACTCCTAGGCTCTTCTCCTTTATCAGACTGGAGCAGAAGTGTGGATTAGGGGATGGGTGACCTTGCCTGGGCTTGAGTTAACATCCCCCCTCTCAGGACTTGGGTCATGGAATCTCATGCCCTTGAGCAAGAGGAAGCTGCACTCATATGAAAACAAAATCCCAGCAGAATTAATGGATTCCTGCAAGCATTAGTCACTTTGGATAAAAAGTAATTTAATGATAGCAGAATTAAAACAGTCATTAGGGGAAGTTTTCCGAATTTCCGTCAACGGCACGCTTAATGAACTGTCATGTTAAATGCAATATTATGGTTATCATCCGAAGCACACTGTGACCACAGAGTGAGGTTAATGTGCTTACAGTTGCACATTATAGTCTGTCTAACTACTGCAAGTTTTTGCTCAGTAGATGACAGTCGGGGTGCTGTGGTCTATTATCGCTTGGCTGTTTTGTGTTCGTTTACATCATTAGGTTCCCGTTGTTCCCCAACAGGCTTCAAACTTAGGAAAAGGAGGATCATCAACGAGCCTACGGGTGGGATGGGGAACTGCCCCCACCTGGTGGAGGCGATACCGTGTGAAGACCCGAGCTGCTTCGACTGGCTGGTGGTTAAACTGGAGGAGTGTATCCCGGATAACGAGAAGGAATGTGGACCCGGAACCCAGATCCCTCAAGTCCAGTGTGTCAACAGCGATGGTGAGTAGACACATGAAATGATTTAGCCTAAAGCAGCTCTTTGGTCAGGAGTAGCTGGCCCCCAAATATGTATTTAAGTGATTTCCAGCTTTGGTTCCATTTAATGGTGTCAGTCTAGTGGTTTTAAAGCGGACACTGTGAACCCCACTGAGACAAAATCCCTTCAAAAAACTTAATACAGCACTGGGAGGGATGCATCCATCCGTTTGGCCTCAGTATCGTGCCCTTACGTCTGTGATTCCACCCCTGCTTAAATTTCCCTGTGCCTTTTTTGGGGAGGCTTAAAAACCTCCGGTGTCATCCACCACACTGACCAAACTACATTGTTTCACTGCATCAGTTGATGTCAGTGGCACACATGACATGATTTAACAATGGCTCATCTATTGACAGGCGTCACCTCATGATGATGCACATCTAGTCAAAGCTAGTTAGCAGGGTGACATAAAGAGGAGTGCAGACGAGGGCTATACATCATTTAGTCAAAACAGAAATTGGGCTCGATTGTCCCCCAAGTCGCCTTTTTTGAAATTTCCTAATCCAGCTGAACGTGTTTGTGCCAAGGTGGTGTGAAATTAACTCACTGGGCTGTGGATATGCTTGTGGCACTTTGTGATTCAAAATAGTAAATTAATGATACCTTAAAAAGGGACATTGCCAGGTGTCGGCATCCACTCAGACACAGGTGTTGGGGAACAATAAAGGTAACAGCGCCGATGCCGTGGCTCTGCTCCGTCCGCGAGCTAATTACCAGACAAGCGGAGATGTTTGGGCTTTTGTTTGGAGGTTTCATCAGTGTGATGTGGGTCAGTTTACTCAGCTCTGATTGCTGCAGAGACGCTTGGCCTCCCTTTGAACTGTGCGCCCCACGGCTTTGGCTTGCTGCCGAACAATGTAATTGCTGCATTTTCTGTAGAGGGATACTCCTCTATTGTTTGTGCTATTCTAAGCGATTTTATTGTGTGTGTGCGTGCGTATGTCACTGCTATCCCTTGGGTTACAGCACAGGCGACTGGCCAAAACTGTGCTGGAAGATAATGTGAGGCACCAGAACAGTGCTGGCGCTGCCTGAGGGATCTCTCTCTCTCTCTCCCTCTCTCTCTCTCAGTCAGACACACATACACACTCACACAATGCGACCTAAGGACTAAACACCTGCTTTCTTGTTCACACCTCATCATAGCTGGGGAACAGCAGGTAGAATAGCAAATTATTTCCCTACTAGACAATGGAATCTGTTGTTCCGCTCTGCATTTAAAAGAGCAATGTTGTTTGCATGTGTTGCGCTTTGTCATTGTGGCGCGCGCAAGCCGTGCACAGCTACTCACGGTGTCTCCCAGCTCCCTCAGACGGGAGGGAGTTGCAAACAGTTAAGAATGGCAAAAGTTGCTGAGAGAAAGTAGCTCAAGATTAATCGTTTAAATGTCAGATGTCAGAAAAACTGTCAGAGGTTTAAGTGTCCGACGCAGGAAGTATAAATGGCTCACACCAGCGACGGCTACGTGTGTAGGTTATAGTGTCCATGTCCCGCAGTATCTTAAATGAGCCTTTAGACTAAATAAGATTAGACATCATCCTTTTCCATTCTTCACTACTTATGGTGAAATGATTAACGCAGAAAAAAACTTGTGGGAAATATATTTAATTACATTTTCTGTTAGTTTTATGACAAAGAAGATGTAGCTTCCTGAAATGTCTTGTTCAGTGACACAACATCAAGGGACAGGGAAGCTCTGACTAATTTGCCATGAAAAATGGAGACAAGAAGTCCAAAAATGGCACAAGCTGCGATTTAATGAATTGCAGTTGCAGTGACTGAGCAGCTTTGATTTATATTATTCCTTAAGTTAAGCAACTGAAATATGTAGAAAGTCACTCTTAATTAATCGGTTCTGACCTGAATGTTGCAATTTCAGAGTCCCCCATTTTTTTTCCTGAGCAAAACAGTGCGTTGGACACGCATTGTGTGTGTCTGTGTGTGTCTGTGTGGGGGCAATTATGAGTAGATTCCTGAACCATAATACAGTAGCTACTAATGAGGGCTCTGGGGAGGGAGGGAGGGAGGGAGAAAGAGAGGGAGGGAGAGAGAGCGAGAGAGAGAGACATGAGGGTTGTTCATCAGTTTCCATATAACACTCATAGCCTGTGAATGGGGACCTTGACTGTGTTGTAGCAGTGATCATCATTCTCTTCATCCCAAAATGACTTGTTCTCTACAGCTAATTATCTTTACTTTCGTTCCGCTGAGAAATTAAAAGAAAACCGTCCTTGAAAGATAATTTATTATTAAATACATGGCCACGTTTTTCTTAACTTCACATCTACAGATCCATAGCGAAGAGCGGCGCAAAGCCTGTATTGGAAAAGAGCTCAGATTTATCCCCCGGTGTTCACATCAGTTGAAATCAACTGAAGAAATTGTTGAAGCTTGATTTAATTAAAGCAGCAACAACAACAACAGCAAAAAAACAAGTGGGGTGCCCCTAAAGATTATTATCACACCCAGACTGTAGTTCATTTCAGTTCAGCTCAATTCAGTTCAATTCAACTGCAGTTTTCTCTAGACTCTACAGAACCTGGAGCCTGAAACCCACAGAGGACTAAGGCCGCAGTGGCAAAGGAAAAAATCCCCTTTAACAGGAAGAAAACCTCAAACCCTAGGACCTAGCTCAGATCAGGGTACAGATGACAGTCGTGTACAGAGACAGAAAACAAAAAGAAAGAGGTGGGACAGAAGATAAGGGGAGTAACAGAAGGAATGTCCTAAGGAAGACGTTTTGCCACTCATCCAAGTAACATTTCCAGATCTAAAGGACTTCTGGGAAGTCAGGGCTTAACCATCAGCAACTCTCTTGAGCAGACACGAGTGAATTGAGTTTCTGATGGGTAACACCCACAGATATTCCTCTTTAAACCTCAACTCCCCACCAGTCTTTTAGAGCTAAAGAAGCTACTTGGATGAAACGGGTTCAAGTAACTCTACAAGTCCAGCTGTCATTGTTTCAGCTTGTTTTTAGGATATACTACGACCTCTTTTATCAGGCTGTGCTGGAAAGTATTAGGAGCTATGACCCTCACAATTGTATTGGAATACATGCTCACTTAGTACAAACTAAGAGTTGGGTCAAACTGCCACGAAACTGCTTTAGTGCCTTCAGGAGAAATACTGAGTTAGATGAAAACTAACAAAAGAAGTGTTTTTCAGTTACCATTGAGGGCCTGTGGGTTCTTAGATTTAATGAATCACTTACCCTTAAACAACCCTCCCATATTCATCACTCAATCTTTTCCCTCTTCCATCTCGTCCACGTATTCCTCGGGGCACTCTTTATTAATATGTGGAGACATTTAAAAGGCTCGTGAATGCGTCCAGGTAAGTGGTTTCAGTCCCACGGATGAAAGAAAGACTGCTCAAGGTGACCTCATCTTCATCCTTCTGTCTCTCCCGCTTTCCTTGCATCTTGCGAGAGGCACTCAGCTAAAGAGGTGTGGGCTTCCTTTTATGGCACCGTGTGGAATCAGACTTATTGGTAAATTAGATTAGCACAGCCCGCTCCACACAGTCAGCTTGGATTTAGTCTGCCTCTCTTCCCCATTACCTCTAACGGGGCGATAGGCAATCTCTCCCGGATGTGGCAGAATTGAATAGAGGAGATGTCAGCCTCCGTCTGGTACGTTTCCGTCAGCGGAGGTTCAGACAGAGGTTTGTCTTGTCAGATGTGCACAATGTTTAAGAGAAAATTGTCCCTTTGATCGCTGGGCTCAGGGTGAGCTGATATCACGTCAGCTTCTCAGATCTGAGAGTTTAGCAAAATGATCGTGAGCACCATGTGGATCAAGAGAGAAGGAAGGTGGTTTCTCGGAAAAATTCCCCTCTGGCTTCGCAACATGTCTTGTTTTGGTACTTACATTTATACCGAAAAATTATTCATTTCTCTAACTCAGATAGAATAATAAAAAATGTGCCACTTTTAGTCGCTCAGCCTGCCCCAGGGAGACGTCTCGGCTGCTTTCATTCTGTAACAACTGACATGTTTGCCTATTAGAAAGCTAACTTCCATCTTAAATGACAAAACAGGCCATGTGCCGTTGTCTTCCATTAGCCTCCAATGGCAGCCTCAGAAGGAGAGACGTTCGCTCCTGAGCCTGGGCTGTTATTCACATCATTCGAGTCAGCCTGGGATTTCACCTCGTGACAGTATGGCTTCTGTAGTCTCATTCTCAGTTGTGATATTTCGAAAGTAGTTTTTGTGATCACTACGCAGCCTAGATACAGAATCATCTCTATTGTCACCTTTGTTAATAATACCGTTGTTTGTGCTATTGATCGTTCATGTCACTGCAGTTTATCGATACATATTAAAAAACCCTATTCATATCCTTTAATCATTTATAATTTAATAACTGTCAGAATGGGTGATGCTTTTTGTCTCCACTGCAGATAGTAGTGCAGATTCAGTAGTGGCAGGTATACGTAGACAATCCTTGTTGATCTAGCCATCTAATTTGACCCAGTTTTCCATGCCCCTACCTCATCCCTCTTGAGTAGAGCTAGCATGGCATTACACTATTTCACACTGAGACAGAAATATCACAATTTATATGAACTTCCTCCAATAGTACACCGTTTTATACATATTAATATGAATATCTGCTCATATAACTGTAAATTCCATGCCAGTTTACCAATTAGAAACTGGAATTTTGCCTCATGGAGGTGTAAAAGGAAAAGTCAGGTCGCTAGTAATACTAGGATGCATGCTACTTGAGGGCTGCTTGAGAATGCTCCATAATCAATGACAGGCAGCAGTAGTAGTAAAGAAAAACACTTAAGAGTTGATTGGACTCCATAATGATCAGATGAAAAATTATGTCTCTACTGACTGTCCCTATTGCTGCTTTATTAATTTTTGGTGACTAGTGCAGCAGTATGTTGGGGCTGTTTAATTATCAAGAACTAGAAGCAACTCACTCAATGATCCATTTACTAAAAACATCCGGAAAGTCGTCGGTGTCATCCAGACACTTCCCTCTAATCTGGAAGTTTTCTATTACCCCTGTCAGGGCTCCATATGTCTCCCATCACCAGCGCTGCTTCACCCCCACAGCTCTGTGGCATCCCTCACAGTTGCTCCTGACTGGCCTCGTATTGATCTCTTGTTGTCTCCTTCTGATGAAAATGGATCTGTTTTTTCCCCGAGGTCCCAGACATGTCATTGGACTCATGGCCGCCATTCTTCCAGCCCTTCACACAATGAGATTTTCACAGATATGGTACTCCAGCGGCAGGATGAACTGGGATGAAATGAGATGGCGAGTGAGGACAGCCTGCAGATCTAGATCAATATAGAACACATCAGCAACTCAGCACCCCTGCCCCTCAAAAAAAAAAAAAAAAAATCCAAATCCTTGAAAAGACCTCTAATACAATACAAACCAATATTCCTTCTCAAACGGCCGTTTCATTTCTCACTTAAGCCATTTAGGACTATCAGTACCGCAAAATGAAATGATGATTCTGCAACTCAAGTGTAATTTTCAATGGTCTAATCCCACCTTGAAGTGGTGAATTTTATTTTAAATAACAAAAAGACGAGATCAAAATGCAAAGTTCCATATCTAGGATATATAAGTGATTGTGTTATTGACAAGGGCAGATAATTAATTGCAAGCTAGAAGGCATGAGAAGGAACCTCCTACTTTACTGCTTTGTACATACCCTTCTACTACAATGGATGGCTGTTCATGTTTACTTTTGTTTTTGATTTCTTGTACTTCCTTGTTTTCACTTAATCGATAGGAAGGCGCTATGCATTTGTACTTATTAAAATTATTCAAACTCGTATTTGTTTGTCCTGAAGAAAACCCAATAAGCACTAAAGTATAAAAAAGTGCTCTTTTTTTTTTAAGCGAGCTGTGCCCTGACTTGTGTACAGTTCCGTCAGTGTCAACCATGCCAGCAGAGTTGAAGTTGTCTTGAGGAGGAGAGAGTGACGCAACTTATCCGCCCTGCAAGCTGCAAAGAATCTGGACACATTTGATTTGGAGTCGGCAGCATAGGACAACGCTGCAGTGGAAAAAAAAAAAAGAGAGAGAGAGAGAGAGATAGAGAGAAAGAAGTAAAAATCTCATGGTCGCCTTTTTACTGTAGAGGATACAGAAATCATGTCAATGCTATTCTTAACACTAGAATATGATGCATGGAGAATGCTAATCCAGATATTTCCAAATATTTTCTACCCAGGCAATTCTTCTTTTTCATTTCCGACATCCACCTCTGCTCACGACGTCCTTACGCAATCAAGAAGGCTTTGTATGAGAAGCACGCCAACTAATTTTGGAAAAGCGAAGATTGCTTAAGCCGTCCCTGTACTCTTTTCCCTTTGTGCAACCAAGATTTTCCAATAAGGATCAGTGGTGTAGATTCCCGTTTCACTGTCTGCTTACACAATGTGAAGATGAGTTCAATGAATTGAGTACGTTTCTGCTCTTTACAGGCTTAAAAGTCGATAGTCTATAAAATTCATTGCACACTTTTACACATACAGAAACATTCACACAGTACCATTTGTTTTCATGTTCTCGTTCATTTAGTTCTGTCTCTTTAGAAAGGAGTGCAAAACGAAACCAGATACCTTTTTCTTTTGCTTCTCAGCTTTTGATCACAGACCTCAGTGATTTACTTGCAAAGTGATCCTTACTTCAGGCTGGTTGTTTCTTGTCCAATATTGCAGTTACTGTTTTATCTTGGCAGAGAAATTAAGCAACTTTTCTCACACTAGCAACAGCTAAATATGGACAACTCAAGGTCTGTGCTGTTTAGCTGCATTTTACTGAAATATATAATACTTTACAGCTCCAGTGATCCTGCATTATTACTAAGTTTATAACAAGTTATATGTTTCCAGAAAAGCAGTTATTTTGGTTTGGATGTGCAGTTTTCAGATTGCTGCATGAAACAAGGTTCTTGCATCACGGGCTTCACACCTCGTCACCCCTTCAGTCTTTTTGCTTATTAATGGAAATCGAAACCACAGACAGCCTTTGTATAAATGCCATTTCCTTTTTCCTTTTTCACATTCCTTGAATCTGCTCGTCTCCCCCAAGGTGAATATGTGGAGAGGCAGCTCTGCCGCGACGCCATTCTTCCGATGCCTGCCATCTGTGAGGTGCCTTGCCCAAAGGACTGCGCCCTGAGCCCCTGGACTCCCTGGTCTCTCTGCTCCCACACCTGCTCTGGAAAAAACACGGAGGGCAAGCAGACCAGAGCTCGTTCCATCCTCGCGTATAACGCAGGAGAAGGTAGGAAGTCCTGTGTCCTGCACCAAGAAAACACATGCAAGACACATATAGCTAAACATATTCGTATGGGCCATTTAGTTCATTAGGAATCAGTCGATAAGTTTCCTCTGATGCAATCAAAGGTATTTACACATACCCTGATAAAGCTAAAAACAAACATCAGTATCTGCCAACACAGATTCACTGTATCTGGGCTAATGCCTCAGTGGCACTAGTGCTGCAAGTTCTACATTTGCATATCTCATTTGCCTCTCCCAGATATGTACCACATGCGAAATGTCAAAATGAAATGAATTATTCTGTGTGTTCCTCTACAGCGACTGCTAAGGTTGTGGCATGGGTTACTGTGATGCAGGGTAAGAAGTAGCTGGAGCCTGAAACTCTCAAGTCTCGCAGTGTTTTATACTCACACAGTCAAAGCCAATTGTATAATATGTTCTTGTCCTTAAAACAATTCACACGGATTCCTTCTGTTCAAGGTCCTTCCCTGCTGTCACTGGTCCGTCCAATCTTCGGTACTTTTATATTTGATGTGCAGATGCTTGTGATTTTTGCTTATGTAGTATGTAGTCTCCACATGTTTAAATAGAGGGACATAGAAATGTGGCTAGATGATTTATTTCCATTAATCTGCTGGTCCAGGAAGATCCCTTTGTTTTTATAACCGAAAAGAAAAATATATATTATATACATATATATATATATATATATATACACACTCATAGAAGCCTTCCTTGAGTCTTCCTTGACATTAAGTGTTTCAGTCCGCAACAGCCATCCAAGCTGCCAATCACAATTTAAGAACTAAGCCATTCTCAAAACTGAGAGAATGCGCAGATGGTTAACGTCTGGCTTGGCAGCAGATCAGAATATTATCTTTTAGTTGACAACTATTATTTCCACTCTTCTTGTCTGACTTCTGGGTCACATTGCCTGGGAGGCAGTCTTTGACATATTCACAACAATGCAGCGGCCGTGCTGGGGTAAGGGGATGCAGTGTGAATTCACATCCCTTCTCCATCATCCATGATGTGCTTAAAGAGGATTTCCATGTCAGAGCGCAACACAGCCTGTTTACTAATTTTTCTAGTATTGGCAGACACTGTTGCAGTTTTAGGAGCGGAGCATGAACCAAAGGCAGGTCGATGCAACACATGCTGACTGGGGCTTCAAGTCATGGATAGCTCTCCCAGCCATTAGCTATACAAAACTGACACAGGCTGCCAAGGGCCTGAGGACTAACTACCACAACAAGTAGAGTATAGTATAATAGAGAGGAGGGAAAACTCTAAACTAAAAAATTTAATCTGTGTTCAGTTCAGATTTGGAACTGACCATTTTAAAGATTTATGTGCATTGTACATAGTACAAGGAAAAGTTGAACTCAACTGGACCTGTCTGGCTTTGATCTACTTCCTAGACCATTTGTCTCCTACTCTCCTATTGCACTATACACATATACTTTCATTTGTGCACAACTGGCACAGCACTGTAAGAAGTAAGGAAGTAAATAATCTTAGTTTAGGATATATACCGCCACCAGAAGCAAACAACTGGTCTGGAACTATGTCTTGGTGGACAGCAGCTTATCCTTATTCCTGCGTATAGTTACCTGTTAGTTTGTTGTCCAAGATAACACCTAGGTTCCTACACTGGGCTTTAGACAAGGACAGCAGATCTGAAGTACTTATTGTCTCTTGTCTGTTCCTATGAAATACCTTGAAATTTAACTGAAGAATGTTTTTAGAAAATAGTTTTATAAAAACATCTTATAATGTCCATAAAACAGAACTATATTTTGACTTTCTGTATCACGTTGTTAGAGTTAAAATAAAGCTTTGAGTCATCTGCACAAAAGTGTAAACAGATGCAGTGCGTCTGGAAGATTTGATAGAGGTAGCATACAAATAGAGAATAGCAAGGAGCCAAGGATTGAGCCTTGTGGCACTCCTTATAATTTACAATATTCCTATTTCTCTGTGGTAAATTCTGTGCGGACATCGGTAACTTTAATTGCTCCACTTCTCTGTTCACTTACGATGTAAGTATGGAGCAATCAATGATTAAAAAAAAATGTATTAAGATCTAAAAGCAATACAATAGATGTTCAGCAACAATTCTCTAGCTATTATTAAGAGCACAAAGGGCAATTGTATGAGTACTAGGTCTGCAACATTTCTTCCCAAGCAATCGACCATGAAGGGTGGCTCAGATAATGGGCGTGTTTAAGAGATGGCTTTTTTTGGAGAAACTATAGCCGTTTGACGCTTCACTAGACAGGAGTGAGGATTACTGACTTGGATAAATGGAGACATCGAATGAAGAAGTGAGCTGGAACAGGCAAGCCCTTCTCTCCTGCTTTACATTTTTTTTGACTCTTCTTTACTTGACCTATTGACTTGAGAGTGGTTTCTCAGCTGTCTCACTAAAGCAGTTTAGTTTAATTATTATGTAAGTAGTATCAGTTATATTCCATATAACATATATTCTACAGGCTGCTAATAAAGCAACAGCTGTATAATCACTTTGACATACTCCCGCTGACCGTTAATAAATGTATCAAGGCAGCGTGTACTGCCTTTTTGCATGAGATAATTATTCAGGTCAGCAGAAACACTGGGACTGACACAAGGGATTATTGCCTGACAAGATAGTGTTGACTTAATAACCTCATTATCCACACAGCAAATAACACATGGAAACATGGATGATGATGATACAGAGCAGGAAGCTCAACTGTGTGTTTTTGTCACGCGGTTCATCCTTTTTTTTTTTCCCCCTCTATGATCTCCTCTCACCCCAACCGGTTGAGGCAGACGGCTGCCCGCCCTGAGTCAGATTCTGTTCCAGGTTCTTCCTCCCTGCTGTCCCCAACAGCTTGCTCAAAAGGGAATCGTTGTGTCTCTCTCTTAAATATTATATGGTCTTTATCTTACATAATGTATGTGTAAAGTACCCCGGGGTGACTTATGTTGTGATTTGACACGATATAAATAAAAGTCACTGGATTTAATTGAATTGGAGGAGTGTTTAAAGGACGGCAGAAGTGACATAGCTCATTTTCGTCAATGTAAGTGGTCCATTTTTCAGATATACTGTATGTTTAATTGGTAGCACTTAAATATTTATCAGTTAACTTTTAATTAGCACTTGCTCCAATGTGCCCTTCGATGTGGTAATGAGCTCCAGGCTTGATAAATGAGTGTCCCGATGACATCCGATGGTATCTTTTATAAATTACTCCACGAAGGACATCACCGCGGTGCTGTTACACAGAGGTCTCTCTCTTCTCATGTCCAGTTCAGACACGCAAGCCCTGACTGGAAGATGTCTTTCAGTGCACTCTGAGGCGCTAATGGCTGACCTTCTCCTCGGGGGTTCTCTTTTGTCAAGGTGACGCCGGCTGCTAATGACAGGGTTTCATGGTGAAAGGGGTCACGTGGTTTGTACACCCCACCTGGGTCCATGTCCCGGCTTCCGGCTCTCTGTAGACA